>JANHAO010006160.1:0-21706 GCA_026873985.1 Saraca asoca
TCCATCAAAAGCTCAATGCATTGTTTAGTTTCTACCATTCTCTTCTAAAGTGATTATTAAGCAATAACCATATTAACATCTAAATTAAATAAATCCATTCAATTTAGAAGTCCAATTAAAATAGATAGGAAAGGAGAAGAAATGACAAACAATTGAATTGCAAGTTGAAAATAGGATATCTACATTAATCTTTAAGCTGTCAATCCCTTGGACTGATTACAAATGTTTAGCCTTTCATGGAAGCTAGAAAGTTACAAAGAAGAGAAGAACAAAAACTTACTTTCTACCTTTCGAACTCCTCTCTCTCATCCCTCCAAACTGAACTTAAAAAAAAGACTAAACTAAAGAGTGCTTAGCCCGGGAAAAGACAAGCTAACTGTTGGTTAGTGGAGTAGGCAATCATGATGGCTGGTGTAGTCTGATTTGCTTGCTGCCACTCCTTTTGCATGAACTGCCTATTATAGACTACATTCTCTAGTTTTTCACTGATTTAATGACCTCCAGCTAGTTAAGTGTGGGCTGATGCAAGGGATGGTCTGTTGGGCTCAAGTTGCATGCTAATTGGGGCTTGTAGAGGCCCACTCATTAGCATTCTATCTCTAAATTGTAGCTCTAATTACATGCCCAAAATGATAGATTCAGGCCTAGAAGTTTTCATAAGATTGTAGCATTGTGTCTTAGCTTCCATTTGGTCTTAGTTTGACCTCATTTGGACTTGTATAGCTCCAGATATGGCCTAATGAATGCTCAGAGGTCTGGCTGCTTGAGACAGGCTAAGGCAGCATTCTAGTTTTGAATTAAACTGTAATTTCAGATAGCCAATTGTGAGATTCAACCTTGGAGGTATTCATGAAGGTTGTAGAGCTATATCTTAGCTTTTCTACAAGATAAGAATCACATTAATTGGATAATCATAGCACAAGTTATAGCTAGAATATAGAAACTACTCAAAAGGCCAAATTCTACAGAATTTTCTCTAATGATGCCAATTGACACCACACTATAAATATGTAATAACATAACTAAGATCAATAAGTTTGGACCTTAAAAAGCTTAGTGAGAGGACAATTAAATGAGTAAAATATTTTGTTATCAAGGTCCACCATAAATCCTTTAATACTTAAGTAATTTGGTGCTCTAGAATAAGAAAATGGCGAAGAAGATTAGGGTTGAAGGACATACCTGATACTTATAGTGTGGGAGATGAAACCATAGGGTTGCAATTCGATTTTGGTAGTAGGTCAAATAGGAATGGGTTGTTAGTAAAAATGAGGCAAGGTAATTTTTTTTTTAATCATTTGCCCCCATTGTCCTTCGGGTGGAGGCTTGATAAGAGCAGTTGTATGAATGTGTTTTATGAGCATTAGGACTTGTGTGTCAAGAGAATGCCTGAGTGCACAATTGCTTGGCCTTATAAATTAATGGGTGAATGCTATTAATGTTTATTACTAGCTGGGGGTAATGAGGCTGTTCACTTAGGGTAAAAATGTCAATTGGTGAATGGTGCTTGTAACTTTTATCTTCTCATGATGTTGGAATAATTCTTTGCCCTTCCCCTAGAGGGTGCTTACTAATGAAGTTCAATTGGGGAAATTTGTAGGAGCAGGTTGCTATTGTGACCTGATTTTTTCTTGCCATGACTGACTTGAATATTGTTGATAGTCAAATTTGGTCAACTCAAGTTCAATACCCCAAATTGTAGATTAAATGTAAAAGAGAAAGAGAGAGAGAAAGGAAGAACAGGGAAATACCAGAAGTTTTTAATATGGTTCAGCTAAAATCAGTTTGACCCCTATATCCACAACTTTTATTAGTCATTTCTGATTGTTTTATATCTAATGATTGAATGTATCATGTACAATGATTTTATCCCCTTTTATAATGGTTGGGGGTTATAGTTTGAACGTAAATTTGTAACAAATAAGTCTCATAACTTGATTAGGATTACATAATAGATAAGGGTTGATGGCAACAAACTTCTGTTAAAGTATGAAATTAAACGAATCTTTCTAAATTGTCGGTTATGGATGCGTGCTCTGATTTGTGAGCTTAGCCTTATTCTTAATGACCTGAGGTGATTACTTTGACCTGTGTTTAACCATCAACCTTAGCTCGTATTTAGCGATCTGATATCTTGGTCTAACGACCTCAATCCTAGGTGAGTTAAGCCTTTATTAGCTGAGTCTATCCATTGAGCTTTTACTAGTCCATTTATGTAATTTCAAAAATATCCACAACAAATACCAATCCTTTAGTTAATATTCACCAACCTTTAAACCTATTACTTTAGTCAATTCTGCTTATACTGGTCTTAACATATTCTAGAGGTATGCATTAATTCACTAAAATAATAAAAAAATCTTAAAGCATGGAAAAAAAAGAAAAGGAGAGCACATTTTGATGAAATCTATTTCATAATATGCATCACAATGTACAGTGGTTATGCTCAACGGGCTCATACCCACTTTCAACTCTATTTTTTTACAATACACATTTTCAAAATAGCTTATCAACAATCTTTTATCCTAAGAGTCACTTCTATATTCACCTAATACAACCCAAATTCATTCCCCTTCTCCATCCTATGTATTATAAGGGCAAATCTATCAAAAGAAGTTAGGTCAACTTATGACTCATCAAAATACCAAAAATCATAGGTTAAGCTAACTATGCTCTTAGTTATTTCATGGCTTTGCATATTTACATGTTTTCAAAGTTGACAAAATACAAAGTTAGATGAAAAATGTCTAGGGATCGAACTATCCAAGAGCCAGCATAAGTAGGACATTAGAAGGCTCAAATGGAATGATATCCACCTCATGCAAAACCTCATAACCCTTTAACTTTAGTATGACTATGTAGTGGATGTTAATTTGATAGACCCCTAATGGACTTATCATAGAGGTGGTATAGACATTGGTTGTAATCTCCATTAGATCATTGTTCATGCTTATTTTTCTTTTGGAGGGTTATCTGGTATATCTTGTGGATCTAAAAAATAATCCACAAAAGAGTGAGTTTGGGACTCAGTTCATTATTTTTTCCCATCTCATCACATCCATCACATTTAGAGTCTTGTAACAATTATATCACAAGTGTACATTTTAAAGTACAATTACAATCATGTATATATATAGCTTGCCACTTCATGACAATTCATTATTAATATATCATATGTCATATACTATTTCTCCTCCTAAGGACTAGTCTCAATAGGTCAGTAATATCATTAATCACAATAATCTTATCACACATTGATAATCAGTTTCAAACTCAAGGGTTACATTCTATTGCCTTCGTAATCATAAATTATTTATCTCATTATCATGATAACAAGAATAACCATTATTGGATTTTATTGGTAATAGGTTATACATTACTCATGTAGGGCATAATCCTTTCATTTAAT
Source organism: Saraca asoca (assembly GCA_026873985.1). Lineage (NCBI taxonomy): Eukaryota > Viridiplantae > Streptophyta > Magnoliopsida > Fabales > Fabaceae > Saraca > Saraca asoca. Next base: position 3,410 of record JANHAO010006160.1, read on the forward strand.
CTAATGAAACTGTGTGTATGGTTATACCAATGGGATAAGGAATATTTAAGAGAGAAGAAGTTGGATTCTAGAAAAAAAAAAGGTAAATTTTTTTTCTGGAGACTCAATTAGAATTGCAAGTGTGATCGTTGTGAACCATGAATAGAATCGATTTGACTTGTAAGAAAGTCGGTTCAAAATGTGACCTTACTCACTAAAATTGACAGACTTTTGGGAAGTCCAATTCATGCATACAATTAGGATCATGAGCAGAATCATGGAAACATATCCATATAGGGTCAATTCGACTCTCAAGGAAAATAACTAGCATTTTGATTCAAATCTTAAGGCACAGGGTGCAATATTTGTTCTGCAGGTGCGAGTATGATCATGGGTTCAAGTGAAAATAGGTGATTTGAATCATATGGTTCTGGGAAATGAAAAGCTAGTAAAAATAGGGGAAACTCACATAGATTTACACCATCTCCTAGATATTCAGCACAATAATTTCCAAAAAATCAAACTAACACATAACTCAATCTTTCCACTAGAAGACTAACCATTTCAACAACAACTTAACCATTCACAAGCATTTTCATACCAATTTCAAATACCCATTTTTCCTCAACTTACACCACATTTAAAGGATTTTAAATGATAATCACATATAAAAATGCACAAGAAAGGTAAGAATTTGATAGCTGAACATAGAAAAGCACAACTAATCTCACCAAAACCGTTTATACTCTTCAAGAACACAAAAGAAGAATCTATTAACTTTCAAATTTTTTTCAAGGATTTCTCTTTTAAACTAAGCTTATATATTTAGATTACAGTTCCATTTAGTATAAACTAGTTATGTCTAATAGATTCAAGCTATAAAACATCAAAAAATCAAGTTGATTCGTAGGTTAAACAGTAACATAAATAGTAGCAGTGGATTTCAAAAATTCATAACTTAATTTTTAGTCAATGAATTAGCAAGATTTTGGTATCAAATTAAAGAGGAAAAAGAGAGGAATCACCAATAAAAATATGATAAATTATCATGAAGGAATGAAGGATTACCTTAAGAGAGAGAATGAGAGCCTATAGAAAGAGTTAGCTTGGTGAAGAAGAAACATGGTTGCATAAATTGCAACTGGTTATGGGCTAAAGAAGAAGAAAAGGAATTGAGTCACACAAAGGCAAAATAGGGAAAAAGAAAGTTAACTAGATTCTTTGACTTTTCCGTTTAAAAAACTTTCCTATCTCTTCCACTTTAAGTCCAAAATTGACATATTCACTAATCACCAGTGACCATAAATTTTTGACACAAATTAACTAAGTCATAAACCTTCATAACGACTACAATTTTGCATTTTTTAACCCTAGTTTCCATCTTTCTAAGTATTTCTAGAAATAAACTCCTAAAAACATGAATTTTGCTTCACAAATATCAGAATTGGGAATTTTGACCTCTTGAGAATTCCTAAAATTTATATAGTCTATTTCCATTATACTTGAGCATTCTATGACCTTAAATTTTTTGTTTCAAAATTTGCAAAAACTTCCAAACTTTTCCCAAAAGGCCATTTTATTACTAGAATAAATTTTAGAAAAGTCAGAGTAATATAGTGGCCCAGCAAGAGATAGGTCACCGGATGAGAGAGTCCTTAACATAAGTGATTTATTCCTTCTCTTTTGATTACCCATCAGTAAGGGAGTGCCTGTTTTAGGAAAATTATGTTGGCAACCATTGTTGATATGATTATTGATATTCATTGTGCCTTCGTCCTTACCAATGGGGGAAATAAAAAAGAATACCCACTAATTACTTTGCCATGATTGGTTGCATGTCAGCAAATAGCACTCCCAAATGGCACTTAGAAGTATCTTCAATGCTTGGCATGCTAAGAGGTGATGCCACTGAGCCATTAAGGTGAGCCATGTGCTAGTGAATAAAGCTTAGATGAATAATTACTATTTCTCTTGCCTTCTTCGCTGCCACTAGGAAAGATTAGCAAAGGCACTCACTGAAGAAGTTGTCATGGTGAGTCATATGCTAGCAAATGACACTTAGTTGAATGTACTTATTTCTCTTGCCTTTTTCCTTTCATTAAGAGAGTTCAATAAAGGCACCTGCCAAAAAAGTTATCAGGGTGAGCCATATGTTGACGAATGGTGCTTAGGCTTTTCTTCAATCACTGGTATATAAAGAGGTGATGTCATTGAGGTAATCCAACTATGCTTAGTTGATGTAGTCATTTATCTTGTCTTCCTTCTTGCCATTAAGAGAGATCAATAAAGGTGCTCACTAAGGAATTTGTTAGGTAATAGCTAGTTCTTGCCCTCCTCTTCACCATTGGGAGAGATTGACATGGGTCTTGCATGGAAGGCAATCAAGGCAAGTTAGATGATTAATATTCCACTCTTCCTTTTCCTCGCTACTAGGGGGATCAATGGAAGTGTTTACTTGGTGAGACATTAGTGCAATGTTGAATCAAAGTACATTAAATGCCATTTGGGACATTTTTTATGATTCTTTAAATGGTTATAGAAAAGCGATGGCAAGTGAAACCACAAGCTGAAGAGCTTAGGACCAAGTTTGAAAAGGAATGGCTTTGTTCAACTAGGCTTAAGAACCTAGCACCATCAACACAAGGTGACCACTATGGAATTTCTCTGCCAAGTTGAAAAGCATGGCAGCATGGGTGTAGGGCGATCGCCATGGAAATTTTCTAATAAGCTGAAAAACTTAGCACTATAGACGTAAGGTGATCATCTTGAAATTGGTGTTGGAAAGATGGCATCTCCAATATTTGAATGTTGACTGAAGACTTTTGGAGAGTTGTTACGTGATAAATGTAGTTCCCTTTGTCTTCTTCCTCACCATCGAGAGAAATAGCATGAAGATTACTGAAGAATAGTTAAATGATGATTACGATTATAGCTTATATTGCCCTTCTCCCTGCCACTGGGAGAGATTAATAAGGGACGAATTAAGCCATTGAGACCTTGCCACATGAACACTTTGGCCTTTAGATCTAAATGTTATCAAAGTATCACTATGAATCAGCCTTAAGGATTTATCGCTATTACAAAAGTTTCAGTTGGAGCTCCTAGAGCTTAAGATAAAGGCAAAAAATAGTAAAAATTGCAAGGATTATTAGAGGATGGCAATATGGTGACTATAACTTCTCTTGCCTTCCTTCTTGCCATTAGGGGAGACCCATGAGGATGTTGCTTGGGTGATTGGTGTACTGGCAAACAATGATTTTTAAGTTATTTTCTACTATTGCTGGTAATGGTATGACAATGTTTAGGGGAGTAAGGTGAGCTTCATACTTGCTTGATAACATTTTAATCAATCTTTGTTTAAGCATTTTGGTGATGAGAAATTGTTTTAATGATAGACTTTGAGTATTGACCTTTGTATTTTTCATAATTACCTTACATCTTAAAAAAGAGATAGTTAGTTTATATGGAACTTAAGAAATGCATAATTCCAATATATCATTCTAATGTTATATCTAAAGATTAATGAGGCAAGCTATGCATAAAGGAAATTATCATGATGTGAAAAAAAAAGATAGCACACTATTGTGATGTGATACAATCATCTCAAGTATAAGTGTGTGTACTCTAAATCTTTAAAAACAATTCAATCAATATTATCATGTGCATGAATAATATCCTAGAGTTTCATGTAGGAAATCTTACTCTCTTCTAAATAAACTTTGTGTAAGTGCTACATAAATCTCAAATTCATGCAAAAATGTAAATGCAATGTAACAACTTTTATTGGGAAAGTAGTGATGTTCACACCACTTAGAAATGGCTTATTCATCAATTTGAGGTCTAGTGCACATGTCATGAGTAGGATGGTCCAAAGTGGCGATTCAACTTTCTAAAACACATAGTCATTAAAAGATGAAAAATTTAGGCAAATGTGTTATTTAATACATGTGTAATGTAACACAAGTAGGCAAAGCTTCAAGAAAATATGTATGAAGGTGTAGTAAGTTATGATAGAACTATACTCTTCATATTATGGAAATATGATAGATTTCTACCTTTAATATAAGTTGCAAAGACTAAAAGATGTAAGATGGCTTAGTTATGACTTGTTTAGTTAAAAAAAGCAGCTAAATTTTTCTTGAAAATGATATGTATGGTTTGAACATAAGGTGCTTAGTCATGTGATTGGAAATGATATGAACATTTATGAGTGGTAGGTTTTCAAAGTAAATGGTCGAAGTATAGTTAAATAAGTACATGACATACATATAGCTTCAATGATGCCAAATAGATGTAGCATGGACATATTTAAAATGAACTTGATGCTAGAGTATCTAACTTGTAAAAATAACCACATGCACCAAGAGTCATTAGTATATTGAGAATATGCTTACATGTTACTCAAGCATAAATGAATGAGACTTAGACATGGTCAACCATTTTGTGTTTTTAGGACATGCTTATAGGATCGTTTATCATATAACAAATTTTGCAATGTGTAAGTGAGTAAATGACACTATCTTATGACATTTCTCCTAATCAATTTCATGTAATAAACAATGTGAAATTAGAATACATCATGATAAATTCATGATACAATTAATTGGCAAGCAACAAACTATTACACATATAACATGATATATTTTGTGATATTTTCAGTGTAATTTCAAGTGGTTAGCAATATGCTTGTGTGTAGATAAAAATTAACTTGATCAATAGATTTATACTTTGCATGTCAGATTAAAGGGGAGATATCAATTATGGAATATAGCAACCATGATTGAAACAAAAGAAATTATGAATCACAAATCTTGTAAAATGTTAAGGGATACTCATCTTGATTACCATGTCTCAATAAGTGGTGGTGAGGTGAAGAAAGGAGGCTTTTCTTCCTTTCGGGCACTCACTAAATGAAAAACATTAAACTTAGTTCATGCTTCCAATTTTCATAAGAGAAGTGACATTAATGGGAAACCAAATGTATGATGGGGGCTCACAATCATTTAGTGCTGACATATCACTTGATGTTGCACAATTTAATGGGGCTTCACATTACTTGAATTGTAAGAGTGGATGAGCAACATAAGAGAGTACTAGGAGAGAATGTCATCCAAGTGACCATGATTGAGACAAATTAATGAAGAAAATAATAGAATGTATTGAGGTTTACATGGTTATAAAGTGTGGGATGTTGAATGTCTTGTTTCCTTGTAAGTGCTTGTATTATGGATGTCTTAGGTGGGTTCCTTACTGGCAAGTATGTGGAATGGTATTGAGGTGGCGACCATTATTTTGTGTTGAGGTGGTAGTCATGGTTTGGTCTTGAAGCGAAATTGGTGGGCGTTGATCTTTGGTTGATATGAGATGATGCTCACCTTTCTCCTTGGCTTTGTCTGGATTAGTAATGGAAGACATTTTCCTTGGTAGGCAATCACCATGTGGCAACCTTTTGCAAAGGAGTGTTGGTATTATGTTTTGAAATGATGGGTGTAAGACAATTTGTCTATTGTGATTAGGCATTCACCCCATTTGCCTTGGCTACCATAAATGGTCATTCACCCTTTCTATTTTTTGTCTTTTTCTTTTATTTTCTTTTATATGTGCATCGGTGGCCTTGGTTTGCTTCTCCCATGTCACAAAAAAGGTAAAAGTCCTAAGTCTACTCCTTTCAGTCATCCATGGTGGTATAAGACTTATGCAAAATTCACAATAAAGTATTTAAGGAGGCAAGACAAAATGATTAATGGGTGCAAAAATCATAAAGTTAATTAAGTCTGTGAGAAAGATGGATTCTTAGTAAGAAAGGTGAAAGTCTGGTGACTAGATATGGTGGTTTTTGTATAATGGTGTAGGTGCTTAGGTTCAAGCTCTTTCATTAATAGTGAAAGAAGAGTCATAGACAATGTCAATGATAAATTCCTCTCTATAGGTGGGTTATGCTATGAACTTGCAAGACAAAAACAAGTTGAGGGGATGGTGGACAAAGGTCTATCATAGAGATGCTTGAATAAGTAGGTGCTCCAAAATAAGAAAATGGAGAAGAAGATCAAAGTGTGAAGACATACCTAGTACTTATAGTGTGGAAGATGAAACCCTAGAATTACAATTGGGCTTTGGTATTGGGCCAAATAAAATAGCTTGTTGGTAAAAGGGGTTAGTTAGTTTTTTTTTGTTATTATATGTCAATCTAGCATCTACAAATAGAGCTTATGCACCCTAGTTTTAGTGTGTAAAAGCAAAAAATTTTCTAGCATTATTCTAGAATCAATTAGAGGTTGAAAATTAAAGTTAATGGATGAAAATTAGTCTCAGCTATAGTTAAGGGTGGAAATTGATCAAGGAGCCTATCAAGTGCTTACAATCTAGCCAAATTTAGACATAATTTGGTTTATTTATCTAAATAAGCTAGATTATGGTTAATAAATAGGTATATTTTGGAAAATAGGCTAAGTTTTTTTTCTTTGAACCTAACTTATAAGCCTATCAAGCCAGCCTAATTAATAATTAATGTATACATATATATATATTATTTTTATTATATGATATATGTATAATATAAATAATATATACACACACAAATAGGCATGGCCTTGGCTTGTTAGTCTATTTAAAGGCCTATACATATAATCATACTTTTAAATAGGCTAACATGCTAAGTTAAGCTTTTTTAATATATCAAGCTGAACCAAAATTTTGGCTTTATATAGGCAATCAAACTAGACTTAGGCTAATATTTTGTAATATAGGAAGGTCTATATAAGGCAAAGTATAAATTGCTTAGTGTGGAGGAGAAATTCTTAAGTACTCCAACTACAAATGTACAACTAAAAGGGAAAGGACTCTATTGTCTCTTAGGTGAATTATTATGAAGATGAGAGGTGCTAATCGTGTTCAGCATTTTATCCTTTGCTAGATGTGTTCAATGTTTCGGTACTTATTTTTCTCTTATGTTGTCAAATCAAACATGCTTAACAAATTTTTCATACAGAATTTGTTTAACCAAGCACTTATGTGTGGCCTTCAACTAGACCCTAAGTATTAAATAATTTTTTTATTCATTTTGGTCAACATTTGAGTAAAACTATTCCATTCATTAACATAAGCCATGAGTGAAGTGCTTTCTGTTTTAAAGATATTCAAATTTTTAGTAAGTTGGTTCATCTTTTTATAAGAATTTGTTGTAAAAATGATAGGGCTAGGGAGAAAATAGGATTTTGAACTCTAATTGATTGGTCAACTGGTTTACATTAGACAAATTTAAATAGAACCGTTTGATTTATGCAAGAAAAAGAGGAAATTAGGGTAAGAGAGAAAGGGAAGGAGAAGGAAGACAAGAAGAAAAGGAAAATGCAAGGGCTTTGGAATTTTGTTTAATCAAGTAATGATATACATTTATAGGGGTTTTGAGTTCTAAAATTTCTTCTTCTATTTGATTAGAATGGCATGCATTATATTTTTGGGTTTTTGAAAGATTAGGTAAGCCAGTTAACTAAACAATATTTGCAATAAAAAATGATGCTTCAGAATGTACAAGTATACCTTAAAGGAGTTGTTGGAAGTTTAAGTTCAAAGGGGTAGATTGTTGATTGGGTAGTAAAGAATCATACGCCCTAATAATATTTAAGGTTTGAAGTGAGTATCAATTTTATTCTTTAGTAATAATTCAAAAAATCCATCACATGAATAAAATTAAAATTTATTTAAGTAGTTTGGGTTTGTTGTTTTATTTACTATTTGATATATTGTATATTTTAAGTATTTAAAGGCAATTAGACTATGGTTTAGAATGTTATCTGTATACGTATTATTACATTCCCAATTTTGGGAACACGATCAGCTTAAATCATCATGATGATAATTTGAAAACCCTAAGCTTTCATACTTTTCATAAAACATTTAAATGGTTTTTAAAGAAAAACATTAAAATTTCACTAAGTTTTCAAAATATTGGTGGTTCATAAATATGATTGCATGCATTTAAAGGGTAAAATTGACAAGGTAACATGAGTATCACTAAAATTTTATCTAATCCACATACTTGACTTAGCCTCAAAGAAAAGCATGAAAATCTCATGCCCACACGAATGCCTCAAAGAAACCTAGATCTATATAATAATAATAATAATAATAATAATAATAATAATAATAATAATAATAATAATAATAATAATAATAAAAGGAGTAAGTACAATCACTCAATGAGAAAGATTTCTACCGCTAATCTTTCAGTGGAAAATGTTTGGTCATACAACAATATATAAAAAAACACATATATACTTGCATGTATGTACTTTTCTAGCTCATAACATGTTTCAATCACATTATTCCTAATGCACTAAACTTATATACTATTATCATATATCACATTCTATATCTAGCATATTTTTCCTTTCTATCATCTAAGCATATCAGGGATCCCATCCGTTCATAGCATATATGCATAAACGTCGAACTATTCTAACATGTTTCCTTTAGTTTTTATGTCTAAGTTATAATCCACACTCTATATGCATAAATCACTAGAACCACTAAATCATTCAACACCCAGCACAGGTTGTTGTAGAAGTACCTCATCATGTTTGGGTATATGAGGGCAAAGTAACTAATAAAACCCAACCAACAATAGCACTCTAATAATGTAAGATCCCATGCCTCTCAAACTCATCAAAATCCCCCGCATAAGTTTTATGGGTGGAAGCATACCTCAGCCTCCAATCTCCATAAAGCACCACTCAACTACATCTGCATTGAGAAATAAATTTTGGCCATAATTTTTGGAAGGCTAATCACTATCCATCTGTATTGAGTAAAGGTAGTGAGGTTTGCACAGGTTATTTGTGTAGGGTTTCATTAAGGTTGGGCTTTTTAGAGAAAACATCGAGAGAATCTTAGAAGGCTTTTTAGTAGGAAAGTTGAAAATGTGATGAAATAAGTGTAAAATTTTGACAAGCAACTTTCATCTTAAGAACAGTAAAATTCTTTTATCAAAGGAGTAAATTAAGTTCAACTTACCTTTTAGTTGTTGTTCCTTTTATTTTGTTTCATATGAAAACTAATAATTTAATTATATCCTTCCTAATGCATCTTCCACATTTTTCTTCATTTGTGCTTTTGTTACATTTTCAAAAAGTTTTTATTCTTTTTGTTTGTTTGATATGAATCGAAAAGGTTAAAGTATAAGCCCTACCTTGTCAATTGTAAAAGGTAAGCTGAAATACAAGCAAAATCAACAAAACAATTAGGATGAAATAACTTTATATTAAAACTAACCTTAGAAATGATGGTTTCATTATAATTAAAACTCTAGGATTAAGCATCAAGTTTTAAAGTTTAAAGGGGTAAGTTGTTATCGAAGTATAGTTCAAGAGGGTATAATATTTATCCTAAATTTTTTAATAATATTTTTCAATATCTCTTTACCTTGGTTTGAATCTTGGCCCTATAAAGAAAAATTCCTAGTTCTACCCTTGGTTATGTGATTGTTCAAAATAATCACTCGAGGTTAGTTTCTTACTCACTAAGCTTTCAACTTATGATACTATTGTTTTACATGTTTAGTTGGAGATGGTGAGATGCGTTTATATTGATTAAAGAACTCATAGATGTTGCAGACCTAAAATGCTTTTGGGTAGTTGTTAAGGTGTAGGTTTATTTTGAAACATGTACTTATTATTAAAAATCTTAAATATATATAGTGGTATAGCCAGAAAACTTGTTTAACGGGTTCAATTCATATATATTATGTATAATAAAATATGACATTGAAAATATTTTCATCAAGGATTGTTATAGACCAATATAAAAATCAACTAATATTATATTATAATTGTTTTTTAATGAATTTTCATATTTTGAAAACGCTTACTGATAATATCACCAACAAGATTATATTAAATACATTCTTTTGAATATATTTGATTACACATTTAATTAAGTAAATGATTTTTATGAGTCTCATAATATTGAAAGTTCTTTCTAATGTCGTGTTTTAATTGTAAGATCAACTCTAATAGAAAAAGCAAATGCATCAATGAATATGCAATATGTTTCTTAGTCTCACTAAGTTTCCTACAAAACCATTGATTACTTTTAATACAAAAACTGTTCATCTAAGTGCATAATTCTAATCTAATTATTTATTTAGCATTAAATTTTAAATTTAGATAAATAAAATTTTGTTAAAAGAAAAAAACTTTTACTTAATAAAAACATAAAATAAATTAATTGAATCAAAGTAACTTAATCAAGAAGACAACTTAAGTGGGGTAATGAAAGTGTAGTGGTGTCAAGAAACTTTTATTTATGGGGTCCTAATATATATATATATATATATAATGTATAAATATAGGAGAAATTTTACAGCCTAATGGGGTCAAGTGACCTTACTAAGTTATTTGTCTTTCCACTTCTGTATGTATGTATGTGTGTGTTTTCCTTAGGTTCTTTGTATAGTTGCTTCTTGCCATTGTCCGTTAAACTAGAGAGAGTTTATCAAATTTTCTATAAAATTTTTAAAGGTTATTTTTTTTAAAAAATTCTTCTAAGTAGCTTTAGTTAAGGGATTTGGAGTTTTATACACCAGTTAAGTTTACTAGGATCCTTAGGTTGTTCAGTGGACTAGAGTGCCAATCACGTGCTTGGGTTTAGAATGTGACAATGATATAGAACAAATAAATTTCATAAAACACACAGTACAACTAATTTTGGGGCGAGGGGGGAGGAATTGGTTCAACCTATAGAAATAGAAAGACAAATAGAATCAAATAAGGATGAGTAAGAGTAACGGTAATTATTAATTTTTGGTTTGTTTAGTTTAGTCAGGGAATGGAATTACACTATTTCCCTTTCTTGCCATTTGGTTGGGTGGTGGTCAACAACAATAGATGATGGTAGACAATGGTTAATAACTATAAATAGTGGTGGGCGGTGGACAATACTTATAGGTGGTAGTGGTTGGTGGTTAACAGTGAAGAGTAATGGTGGGTGGTGGTCAAGGCGAAATGTGGTGGTGGGCGAAGGTCAATAACGAAATGTGATAGTGGTTGGTAGTCAATAGTTGTAGGTGGTGTTGGTGGGAGGTGATCAACAGTAATAGGCAATAAATGGTAGTGGGTGGTGGTCAACGGTGGTAGTGGTACTAGGTGGTGATCAAGGTGGAAGGTAGTGGTGGATCGTGATCAACAATAGTTGGTAATAGTGGGCTAAGGTGGTGGGAGCTTCTCAAGGTGAGAGAAGGAAAGATAGAGATAAGTATTTTTGTATTTTATTTTTGGTGGATAACATTTTCTAAAATCTTGGGTGAGGGAAGTGTTTCAAATAAGAGAATTCATTAAAGTTAAGTAATGATAATAGATTCTACTAGTAAGAAAATTTATTTTTTGATTCCGTTATCAGTTATCTAAAATTCCTAACCAATCACCTATAGATTTATAAAGATTACGCCTTTAAAGTTAGCTTGCGATTTAGAATCAGTTTACATTCCAAAGACATTTGAAAAACTACTTAATAATTTTTAGTTTATAAAAAATATCTAAAAAATTGAAATTGAATAATTATAAAATTTTATATTAAACAAAAAAAATAAAAATTTTGCTTTCTTTCATATAAAAATCAAACGCATCCGATCTTTTTAAATATAATATTTTATTGTGTTTGATATGATCTCCCATAAACCTTCTTCAATTCAACACCAAAAATTGAAAGAAAAAGAAAGATATTCATGTCACATTCTAGATAAAAAGAAGGATAGTGATAAGTGATGAATTTAGACACTGCAAAGAGGAAACTCTTTGATAAATCTCAAGTTTTATCAAGAACCCTAGGAAAGGCTCTCATAAGAAGAAACACTCTTCAATTTCTAAATTGATCAAATCTAAATAGTGAGGGAAACATACCTTCCCTACTAGCAATTAGTCTCAATAATGGGTTGGACTAAGGTTTTATACAAGCCTAACAAACAACATAAAAACTAGCCAGATAAATAAACAAGTTTATACCAAAATAAAGCCAACACAATCAACCAACAAAAAGACTCTAAGTGGCTTTAAAAATAGCCTACCAATCAGCCATAAAATGGTCTTAAATCAACTACCAAATTACAAAAATAAAAGGGAACAAACAGCCTCAAAAGGTCTCAAAGGTGACCTATAAAATAATACAAAATAATAGTCAATACATGCTAAAAAATGAACCAAAAGGGATCAAACAGCCCCAAAATAATACCAAAAAGATCTCAAATGTGGCCCCATAAAATAACACAATAGCCCAATACATGCTAAAAAATGAACCAAAAGACTAGCCATGTTGCTGTCTAAAAAGGTCAAACATATGGCTGCCAAAACGACACCCAATTATCCTTCAAGTGGATGGCAAAGCTTTCAAGCAAATGTCCTTTAAACCTCTAAGTCCTAGCTTCTCATGTGAGCTCCAAAGTATGTAACAAAGCAAGGATGTAGCAATATTTGATGACATAGCCCTTGAAAGCCCCTTTCATCCTCCTTGCCTTGGCTCTTTGTAGAGTGTCCTCTTGATAGATGTAAAACCTCTTAGTGAATTTTAGTTTGGTTTCCCATTTTCACATCATGATCCCTTTAATATGCAAATTAAAATAAATTAGATCCAAGTTGGTTGCTTTTGTCATATTGAAGACAAAAAATCTTGATTAACATACAAAATTTTGATGGGACTACAGGTTGACATTACTTGAAAAGAAAATTAGTGGTTCACTTTGTCACATTAGAAAATTGCAAATTACATGATCTATCTATGATGTGAAAATATTCCTAATTTAAACGTTAGCATGATGTGACCTACTAATTTTCTTTCTAGTTAATGTGAGCAGGAGTTTTATTCGAATTCTATGTGCCAATTATAATTTTTACCCTTTGCTTGGTTGGAAAGAAAAAAATAGAGGAAAAAAATGAGAAGAAAGAAAACGAGAGGAAAGAAAATGAGAAGAAAAAAATTGTAGTTTTGTTGATTAGTTGGAAACAAAATAAGAGGAAAGAAAAGGAAAAGAAAATGTAATTTTGTTGATTGATTGGAAAGAGAATAAGAGGGAAGAAAAGGAAAAGAAAATGATTTACAAACTCAATTCACTTGTGTAAAATGCTACAAATTTTGCATCCATGCTTTTTAGATTTTGCATATCTATTTTATTGACTTATTTTGACAATATCTCCTCTCAATCATCCTGCATTCCATGTTTTTCATATTTTCATTTTTCATTTTTCTAATTTGAATTTTAAATAGATCAATTTATTTTTTGATCCTCCCCAATGTTATGAATTGGCAGGGTACTGGGAATGCAAACTTTTACTTTGCATCTGCAATTGCCTATGCTTGCCTATAGGTGCATTATCCTATGCTTGCTTGCAACTGGAATTGCCTATGCTTGACTATGAATTGCTATGATTAATATCTTTTCTTTTGTTTCAACAGGAAACAACAACCACAGCCCAGCAAACAAAGGAAGCAAATTGGAGGAAGGAAGACTAGCAGGAGGAAGCAGTGAGTAGGAAGCAAGAGCTGAAGGAGGAAGCAGCAACCACAGCCCAATGACCAGAGGAGGAAGCAGCACAAGGAAGTAGGACTAATAGGAGGACGCAGCACGCAGAGAAGTAGATGGAGGAGGCAGTAGGTAGAGAACCAAAATAAAGAGCAAGAAGCAGCTCGACAAGCAGCAACAATGATGGGCAAGCAGCAGAGCAATAACTGGGAGGAACGAGGGAGTTTTCTGCTCATTTTCAGTTTACAAATGGGCAGAAAAATTTTGACATAGGGCCCACACATATTTTTCTAGTTATTTTCCTTTTTGTTTCTTTTCCATCCTCAATCAAGTAGATGCAAAAGTCATTTTTCATCTAAATTTTCTGTTAAAATTTTCTTTTCCCTCTTTTTTCACTCTATCAAGTAGAGGGTTAGTCTTTAATTTCACTAAAATTATTAATGTAAACCTACTTTGATTTAATTTGTATATTAAAGGGATTAAAATAGCATATTATATAAAAGAAGAATAAAAGTGAGCAATTTGTATTTCAAAATCAGTGAAATTATAATTAAGCCTATTTAATAGTATACTTTTATTTCATAATTTCTACTTTTGCATTTGTACCAGATAGATATAATACGTTCAATTGGAATTAGGGGTGCTAAATGGATCGGTCCGTGTGGATTTAGGCTCGCATTTAAACGGACCAATTATTGCCTGGTCCAGGTCACAAAAAAATGCGGACCGAACCGCATGATCTGCGGGCTTGAGACTAATTTAACACTAAATTAATCGATCCGCGCGGATCTGCATTGGCCCGCATTTAAACGGACCAATTATGACTTGGTCCAGTCTGTAAAAAAATACGGACCAATCCGCTAGGCCTGCGGACTTTTGGTCCATTTAACACCCCTAATTGGGAATAAGGTGCCCCTAATTGGGAATAAGGTGCAAGGTTCTAATCTGGATGGGAGATCTTACATGTTTAAAGAAAGACGAAGAAAAAGAAAAACATCGGATAAAACTGAAATGAGACATTGAGTCATTGAGAAAGCACAGCTCAGTGAGAAACCAAACTGAGCGATCGTCTCTTCCAGTCGAAAAAAATGCAAACTTCACCATCATCGGCATCAGCACCACCGCTACAATCCTCCTTTGCATTTCCATCTTCAACAGCAATTTTTTCTGCGTTCAATCTCAGAGACCCAAAAGCCATACTTTACATCTTCTTCGCCATTTCCGTCATCTCCGTTCTCTTCTTCCTCTCCCTTTACTCTTCATCTTCCACTTCTTCGCATTCTGGACCCGACCCATTTCTCTTCCCGACCCATCAAACCCATCGCATCATCTATCACAAAAACAGTCCCTCCGATCCCACCCCTCCCTCCATAGCTTACCTAATTTCTGGTTCCAATGGTGATTTGGGTCGGGTCCTTCGGTTGCTCTTTGCCACGTACCATCCCAGGAACCACTACCTCCTCCACCTGGATCCCTCTGCTTCCCAGGCTGAACGGGAGAGTCTCGCAATCGCTGTGCAGAGTAACCCCATTTTCAAAGCTGCGCAGAACGTGGATGTTATGGGGAAGGCGGATTTTGCCTACCCAAAAGGGTCTTCACCACTTTCTTTCACGCTTCACGGGGCAACGATTCTGCTTCGATTGTCTGCGAAATGGGATTGGTTTATTTCTCTGGATGCAGATGCTTATCCTCTTGTTACCCAAGATGGTATGGTATGGCAAATTCAATTTGCTTTGCTTTATATGCATTTGTTTTAGTAAATATGTTCTTTAATCTCATTGCATTGATTTTCTGATATTGAATATTGTTTGGATGTGTCAGATCTTCTCCACATCTTGTCATTTCTGCCTAAAGATATGAACTTTGTGAATCATTCAAATTATATTGGCTGGAAAGAGTAAGAACTGCTTTGTGTTTTCCAGTAGTTAACCGTTCACTATTGTATAGAGAGTTGATGCACTTATTTTCTGTGGCTTTTTATGCTATAGGTCCAGGAAGTTGAAGTCAATTATTGTTGATCCAGGCTTGTATCTGGCAGAGGGAACTGAAATGTTTTATGCTACTCAGAAGAGGGAATATCCTAGTGCTTATCGCTTGTTTACTGGTATGTCCTTTCTTGCAATGTCACCTAGCCTGTACATACTTAGAGCTGTTCATTCTATTTTATTAGTAGTAATATTTCACATTAGACTAAATGTCATATTCACTGTGAAGAAATATTTAACATTCTGAGAATCCATGGCAGTGCTTAATATTGCATAGTAGACTAAATAAATGTCAATTAGTTAGATTGTGTTATTTTTAGCTTTCTGACTGCAATAGAGATGGGAGAGCAGTTAGGTCACGAACTATCTCCAGCAAAGGAGAGAAGTATGGCTCTTGTTAAGGCGGAGTTTAAGCTGTTTATATTGCTTAGATGAAAAGATTTGGCTATTAATATTTACTTGAATCTGGCATGGTTGAAGCTGTATTCATATCGGCATCTTAGTATCTTTGGGTATGGCCACAGGCAGGTATGTTTAAATAGGGGATTGCCCAGTGGACCTGCATAGAAATTTATCTGGTGGCATGAAAATTGCTGTTATGTAATCTTTCAATCAAACAAAAGCATTTAAGGTGCCAGAGGAGAGTAATCAATTACAAAATAGTGGTCCTTTAAAAGAAGAATAGCAAATTATAAAGTGGTGAAGCATGATCATAGTTGTAAATGGTGCACCATGGTGTATGGCACAGCACCAGTTTTGCACCATGCAACAGCTGTGGAAGTAGCCAAATATAATAATTTGGTGGCTTGATGGTTGGCTTACGCAGCTGGGTTAGTGCTTCAAGTTCAAGGCATTTGTACACAAGGTTATCATAATGTGAATTGTATCGCGAATTAAAAGGTCAATTTTATAAATTGTGAATAAAATAAAATCGTGAATTGGCAAGATTCACAAAGCAGTATCAAAATAATATGTTTTATATTATGGATAATAAAATATAAGCATAAATGACAAAAAGTCATAAGTTTAAGTCAAGAAAAATATTACTTTTCTAATATCAGAAACTCAATCAAATTATAAACATGGGAGTTTCAAAACTCTAGAGTTAACTCATATCTAGATTCAAAACAAACTAAATATATCATAAGCAAATAACTTAATATATTAATAATTAGGGTTTTAGAAGAGGAATGTATGTACTAAATGATTCAGAATAATTTAAAATGCTGGTCTTTGCCTTTCTTTTTTTCAAAAAAAAAAAAAAAAATCTTTTAGCTGTTTTGGACATCTGGTCTCTGCAGCTGCCTCTCAAATCAGTGAAACTGCAGCATGAACCGCTGGAAAATCTTCGATCAGCATATTTCCGATGCGATTCAACTGATTCAAGCAGCGATTCAGACATATTTCTGATTCCCTCTGAGATTTGGATTGATTTCCCTCCAAATTGAATTGAATGATTTGTATTGGGAATCTTCTGATTTCAACTACCATGTTTGTACATAGATCCTTTCTTATTTGTGTAGATTTATGGATGACTTGGTTACATTTACAATGCCTGCAAATGTTTTATATTGGTTTTTTGTGTACCTTTCTCTAAATAGGATTTTTATTTGTTTATGTGAAGAGGATATCTTATCATCCATCTGTGTATATAATATTTTCTTATGGTATACCTTTTTAAATAAAAACAGATATAATGCTTTCAGGTGTTTAGTATTGTCTTCCTTGGTACTTTTTAACCTCCTACCATTGACTTAGTATTAATTGCCTTTCTTTGGGTAAGTTGTTAACTTGTTGTTTGGCTTCTCCTATAGGTTTGTAGGTAGGAACAAAGTTTTTGTGTTTGTAGGTGTTAGAAAATAGAGATATAATACATGACTGATAAGTCATTAGGTTATTTAGTTAGATTGTAATACTAGAGATAAGTCATAAGTTTAGATAAGTTAGTAAGTTCTTGAGTTTTATTAGAACTCTACCTCTTATATAGACTCTATATAAACAGAGGAGTAGGTTTAAGTCTTTCAATGGAATTTTAGTAGTCTTATTTATTCAATTATATTATTTGCATTCTCTTTAAACTCTCTTTAGCCTTTCTCTACTTTTTCCCAACACAAACCCTAATTATTTTTTCAATATGGTATTAGAACGGTATCATTCGCCTTGGGGCCTTGTGGGTTATACCTTTTCTGGCAACCTCAAAGAGGTTAAACTGCCGATATAGAATTTTGGTTTATTATTATTATTATTTTTTCGGGTATTGAGTTATTTGATTTCGTAAAGGAAAAAAGAGAAAAAAATTTAGTTCTCATAGATTTTTAGGTTTATTTATTTTTCATTGTTATTGTTGATTGAGTTTTAGTGAAAGAAAAGAATAAAGAAAAAAAATAAGAGAGCTAAAAAAAATTCATGTGTTAGAAGTTGGGTTTCCTTGTTACTATCACTTAAGTTTTTAGTTAAAAAAAAAATCAGAAAAATACATGACAGAAGAATATTTCTGCAACAAGGTAGCTGTTGCAACTATTGAACACTAGAGACTTCGAGTCTGGTGAAATTCATTTAGGCAAACAATCACCGGAGACAGGTGATTAGTTTTAAAATGTGCATAAAGTACATGAGCGAGTTCTGTGGTAGCACATGACCACCTCGCGTAGAAGAATGTGGTGGGCATGACAATGCATGAGGCAATTTCTGGTGATGTGCTTCTAGCAAAGCATCTCTGGCACTTTTTGAGTCGTCCTATATATGATTGAGCTCTGGTCATTCAATTTTGGTCTTGTGGTGGTCTGCCTTCCTTAGACATGCTTGTGGTGTATTTTCTCACTGCCT
>JANHAO010006161.1:0-21738 GCA_026873985.1 Saraca asoca
AAAACTAATAGTTGAATAAAGAGATTTTAATCACGAAAGTAGATTAAGTTTCTTTAGGATTTGATTTGATTTGCATAGATCTTAAGGGGTTTGAATTAATCTAAACCATGAAAGTAGGCAATTAGGTTAATTTAAACACTATTATTAGACCTTGAAAGAGGCTAATAATTAATTTTGGCTAAACCACCCTCAATTAATCAAGCAATCATAATAGGAAAAGATTCAATTAATTATTAAATATCATAACTATAGTGAAACCTCAATCCTAGGCCTTTTTATAATTGAATTTTAATTATTAATTGATTGCTGCTATTTCCATTCTTTCTCTCTATTACTTTTGTTATTCTTATTTGATCTAGGCATCTTATATTGCAAACATCTGGTAATCGATAATAAAGATCCCTGTGGGACTTGACCCGTATTCGCCGGACTCTATTATAGTACACCGTGCGTTTACAAAAAACATATAAACTATAAGCTTGAAGAAATCTTAGAGATTTGATAAGGAAGAGAGAAGAACATGTTTAGCTTTTTTTTCAATGATTTCACACTTTAATTGTGAAGAAAAACTGTAAAAAATGGTTTAAATAGTGAAGACAGTTAATTGTTGTAACTGTTGTGACCTCCTGTAATTGAATCACTGATTTTTTGTTCTTGCATCTATTGTCACATTGATGCAAGATGGTTATAGCTAACTCATCGGTGTGGCAATCAATGTGGAGTCTGTTATTCACAATTATTGCATCGATTACTACATCGATGTAAGTAGTTTTCCTAACTTTTGGTAAAATAATTTTTTCAAATCTGTATTTCATGCATCAAAGTAACGTTGAGTACAATATGAATTTTTCATAATTTCTTTAGTGCATCAATGTTAAATCGATTCATTATGTAGAAAATAGTTTTATATTTTTCTTCAAGTGATTTTAAAAACTACCTCATTGTTTGGTTAATATATTTGGATAAAAAATCAAGTTTATTTACAAAAGTTGCTATTAAAACAATATAAATCCTAAAACCAAACTTGGATCTATTGAATCATATTTCTTTGAACTTGCAAAATAAATCAAAAACACTAAAAAGACATTGTTAGATAAAATTGGTTTTCAACATTAAAACTAAGGAAAATATATAGCTAGAGTAATCTAGGCTAACAAAAATATTATCCAAAACATAAAAACAATAGTAAAGATAATCAAAGGAGTAAAATGGGACTTGGAGATACAAGCATGAAATAATCAAACACAAACAAGACTATTCTAGAGGCAGCTCATCCATCTTTTGCATTTCAGCTTTTTCATCTTGTTGTTGTAGCCTTAGTCTAATCTCTTGAACTTGAATCTTAATGGATTTAAGTCTATGGTTCATTTCATTACCGATTTTGTCACATTTTTCTTCTAAAAAGGACATTCTCTCTTCCATAACATTGAACAATGAATCCTGAGAATTAGTTATCTTGTTGGTTTGATCTGTCATATGTTTGTGCATTCTTTTAATTAAAGCAGTCAATCTGGCTTCAACTTCAATAGAAACTATAGCTCGGATTAAAGTTTGATTGGATGATTATGTGGGTAGAGGTATCTCCTTAGTCCATTTTCCCTGACTGTTCTAAATCCATTTTGTGAAAATGTGATGTGGTGATCATTGTGATTGCATTTGAAGGAGAGGACAAAATTTCATCAAAAATCTTTATTTTTGCTTTAACAAAAAATGGTGTTAGGATCATACCATATGGAAGATATCCAATATCAGTTCTTCTAGAACAGTCACCCATACATTTCAAAATAAAATATGGAAAGTTAAAATCAATTTGATTTTTGATAATCCATATAAAAAATAGATCATTTTCTATTATTTGGGTGAAGTTGGTGATTCTTGGCACTAGTACTTTGCATAGAGCATAATGTAGAATTCTATCTTCAAGAGACAAGCTAGTTATTAATAATTTCCCACTGCCATCTCTTGGAGTGGAGTAGAGAAATAGCATCCTAACTGCCAGTTCCTTACAATATTCATTGAAATATCCTATAGTAAGCTTTTACATAGAATTGTCCATTCCTAATTCATTTGCAAAAATTTCAATGTCAATCACAATGTGGTTCCTCATCACATAACAAGATAGTTTACCATCAACATTAGCTAAGTTTGCATAAAACATTTTTACAAGCCTAGGATAGCCTGTTTCTTTGAAAATTAAAACGTTTTCTAACTTATACTTAGCTAATAATCCAGGTAAATGGGTTGTTTTGTACAATTGATCATTAAAACACTTCATGGGTTCAACTTTTCTACTTTCTAAAGCAAGGTAGGATGCATACTCATTTGGTGATGGGAAGAATGCTTCTTCTGCACTTGGTTGTGTTTCTTTCATTGGAGACTTGTCTTTGCGCTTTGCTAGAAATTTGAATCTCTTTGCCATTGTTGATTATTGATGAGAGGTGTAGTTTTTTAGTGCTTTAGGGTTTTTCCTAGGTTGAATTTGGGATTTTTGATTTTGGGATGATTTTTGAGAAATTAATCAGTTAGAGTTATAAAGAATGAAGTTTTCAGTGTTTCTATGGAAGAAATTTGATGGAAATCGATTTAGAATTGGAGATTTTGGAGTTTTAAAAGGTGAGAAGTTGAGAGAGCCAGTAAAGGGTTTGAAGGTTTATTGTAGAAAAGGGTTCGACTTTGATTTCTATATTTATATTATCACACCTTGAATCATTTTCGCAATCGATGCAGAGAGCAAAAATTCACTAATGCATTGATTTCAGTTTGAATTTGTTCAATGATATTCAAATGGTAATCGATTAAAACATCAATGTGTGTATAAGGGTTGTTGTATGCTTCGATTGGGTAATTGATTCATCTAGTAGATTTGAAAAAATTTTAAAATTACAAGTCTTCCCAAAACTTTTAAAAATGTTCTGAATCAAAGTTAACATCGATTCTTAGTATTGAAATTTTGAGAACTACATCGATTATGACATTGATGTAATAACTAATAAAAAAGTTGGATAAATGGAAATCGGTTACTAAATCGATTAGTGTGATCATAATTTTAGTTTTTCTAAGTTGTTTCTTATTATATTTTTTTAATTAACCAAAAGACATCTAAAATCTCTTGAAGATTCGGATTCTCTCAATGTACCTGCAACATCTCTAATGCTTAAGTTAGTAATTGCAACATACAAATTAAGCATGCAAAATAAGCAAATTTTTGCTAAAAATTGTTAGGGAATATCACAATCTGTCTAGTAACTTTTATTCTATATAATGAGTTGCTTTCTTTTCTTTCACATATACCTACAAAACTTATATCAAGTTTTCTTGGCTAGTACCCAGTAAGATTTGGGTCCAAAATTGTTAGTAGATAAAATAGAAACTTTCTTATCAGTTGACAATTTTGGCAACCATACCAATTTTTCATTTGGCTTCAAAAAATGTGTACCGTTCCTAAATGGGCAATCTATGATATGATGTCCCTTATGATTATAGTAATAGCAACTAATATAGGTAGGGTTCCATTTTTTAGATCTTCTAAACTACTACTGTCTATATCCTAAACCATTTTTATTTTTAACATTTCTCTAGTTTTCAAGCATGTCATTCAGTTTTTCATTACTATCAGTAAAACTTTGCAGCATTTTATTCAATCTCTTTATCTCTAGCTTATGAGAATCACAATGCTTACATGCTTTGTTCTCATTGACTAATTTTTCAACTGATACATTTCAATCAGCATTTTCTTTTTCAATTTTCTCTATTTTTTTAATCAAATTTTCATTTTGACTTTTCAATTTCTTTATCTCCTTATTGGCTTTGGTAAGTGCTTCATAAATCTCTTCATATAAATCATCAAAATTATCATCATCTATTTGATTACTTGAATCACTGGTAGAATCACTAACATAAAAGTTATAATAAGATGAAGGATACTGTAGAACCTATAGATTTTCATTATGCTTGGCCATCAAACAGTGTTTTTCTTTTTCTTCTTTACACTTAGCTTGAACTTTGCAACTATAGATGGTTTCAAGTGTGTCCAAAATTTCTTTTCCTGCCTTACATTCTAAAATTCTTGGAAATTCATTAGCAGACAATGTACTAACAATAATCCATTTTAACTTTGAAGAAAGAAAGAAAGAAAATGTTTTCTTTCTTCTTTACCTGTCCATAACAATTTAGAATTTTGTTCAAGAATTCCATTAACAAAAATCATAGGATATTCATAGCCAGTTTCCAGAATTTCTAACATGTCAACATTTAGAGCCTCAATAAAGATCTTGATTTTAAATTTCCAAAAATCAAAGTTTTTAGAATTAAACGAAGGTGGATTGTTTAAGGATAGGCAATCAAAGAAAATAGCTAAGTTTCAATCCATATCTTCATCAAACAAAGGAGTATCAAGAGCAAAAGCTCTGATACTAACTGTTAGGTCCCAACAAATCAGAGTTAGAATTTTAATGAACTTTGGATCTTGCCCTTTTCTCATTGGAGAATTTGTATACACATTTAATTTATACTTAGATTCAATAATATTTAACAACTTTAAAATTTTGATTCTTAATCATAGTTAATGTAGTAGATATGCAGAAATTAGAAATAATAAATTGTGAATCTTGTTTGCAGCAAAATTTTGTATATAGAAGTAGAAGGATAAAAATCAAAACACAGATTCTAAAGTGGTTCAACTTAAATTGACATCACAATTCAAGTCTACTCCACTTGAACTCTCTCAACTGAAAGACTTTTTCAATTAAACAAAAACTATCAGGATTTACCAGGCTCCTAAAATGCCAGTTTACAACAATATACAAGAAATTACATAGGCTTCTTTCTACCTTAGAAGAATTATGCTAGGCTCTTCTAAACCTAAATAGAAACACAAGAATTATGACAGGCTCTTGCTAACCTAAACAAGATTTAAAAATCCCTAGAAATCTCAAACAAAAAAATAGAAATTAAGAAGGATTGTGAAATGTAACACCACTATTTTGAGATGAAATCTCAAACAATCTAATATGAAATCAATTGATCTTTAATCCAAGAGCTTTGATTAAATCTCAGAAACTTGATAAGATAGAGAGAAATCTTGTATAACAGTTTTTATCAGAGTTTTTGTACTTGAAGAACAAATAAGATTGTAAAAACTTGTTGAAATATGAAAGCAATTGGGATTTTATAATTGCTATAACTGTTTGTAGCAGAATAATTAATTTTCAATTGTGGAATCGATTATAGGTGGTTATAACTAACTAATTGGTGTAATAATCAAAAATCAATTTGTTGTCAATAAACTAGTAATTGATTACTACATTGATGTAGACAATTTTCCTAACTTGCAATTTGAAACAATTTTAAAAATTTTTCTTTATGGAATTGATGTGAAAATCGATGTGTGAAGTAAAAGAACAGTTTTATAAAATTTTGTTTTCTTCAAGTAGTTTTTCTACCTCAATTTTAAAATGATTTGTATGGATCAAAGTTCTTTTGAAATTCATTTACAAGGGATCCTAAAAGATAAAATAATTCCTAGTACTAAAGTTGATCTTCTTCAATCACAAATGTATACTTTAAAAGCTGTAAAACAAATTAAAATACGCAATGAAATATAATATCAAATAATAATATGAAAAATTGATTAAAATTATTTTCTAATATCAAAATTAAGAAATATTTATGACTAGGGTAACCTAGGCTAACACTATGAAATCAAATAAAAAGCTTAGAACTAATGTTAATCTTTTGAGCAACTTGAGTAACTTTGAATTCTGTGAAAGAAATAAAACAACCAAACAAATAGGTAGTTTATGATATTAACTAAAATTGTTTTTCAATCATTAAAATTGAAGAAAATTGTAGCCAGGATTTCCTAGGCTAACATTTACTACTTGGAAGTCGTGTTTTATAGATACCACCATAAGCATATGTTCCAACGTAGTACTTGAAGTCAAAATCTTTTGTTGCTCTGATGATATCTTCATATGCAACTTTGCCATCAAAGTTTCATATTGAAAACAAGTCTCAGTTCTTTAATCCTCTTTCCTCATGTTTAGTTTTTCTGCATAGTAGTCAATAAATGAGCAAAGTCCTATAATGACTAAAGTGCCCATGATGAGGAGAATAAATTTCATGGGCTTCCTAGCTTGGGTATTAGATGAACTAGTATATAAGAATAATAAATATTCTTTTGTGGAAAAATGACCGATCCTCTAAAAATCACCTACACTAGGATAAGAGCAACAAGCTGGTTATGGGACATAACCACCAAAATAGTTGAATGAAAGGTTGCTTTTCAATTGATAAAGTTTTACAGGTATATTTCCGATCTAGGAGGAATTGACTCACTCAACATGCCAAATTTAGAGTGGAATGCTATCACATATAGTGTTATGACTAAGATTCATATTTTTTTAGTTTGATCAAACTCTCTAATCTCCTTAATCTGGGAGGAATTGGCCCATTCAACATTTTATGACTAAGATCTATGGTTTCCAAACTTTCTAAACTAAAAAATAAAAAAGGAATTGAAACCAATAAGATTATTGAAACTTAAATTCATGAAGTTAAATTTGCAAATCATATGACCCAAACATGATGGAATGGATCTATCAAGTCTAGATCTTGAAGTTTAATGAGTTTTATGACAGTGGCAGGCAACTCACAATAAGCTGGTTTGAGGATAGAAACAAACTAGTGATATTGATCATGGTTCCCAAACATGAAGGGATGGGCCTATGAATATTGTTGCTATCCAAGCTTAGCCATTGAAGGTTAGTCAATCTACACAAGTCGTGAGGAATCTCCTCACTTGTAAATTATAAGAAATATTAAGTTCCACAAGTTGAGTGAGGTTGGCAATTGAGATAGGGAACATAACATACCTTGTAACATCATTGAAAACTAAATATAGACAATAAGAAAATTAAATGAGAGTGATTAAGTAGAGGCAGTTGAAGTTAACCACTGCTAAATTTTAATTTAGTGGTGGTTTACACAACTACCCATAGTTTTTGGATCAACCTGACATTTAAAGATGGTTTTAGGGAAACTGCGGCTAAGTGCTAGTTATATCCCCAAATTAATTTGTCAGTGTGAAAATGTTTTAAACAAAACTCACCTCTTTCTGTCTTTGCTTCAGCATTTGCTCTGTGTCTCCCATCATTGATTCTGATCCCTCAACGGTGCTTCCTCTACATCCACCTCCGTTCACTCAATGTTGCCAAGTAATTTTTCTTCTCTTTCCTCCAATTCGTTATGTCCTATTGTCAAGTTTTCCATTTAGGATGCGGTTCTCAATTCCTCTCCCATTTATTTTTCTATTTGATTCCCTATAAATTGCTTAGTTGTTTAATTTATACCTACACAAATTTATATTAAAATATAATCGTTACCTCAAACATCAAAGTAGTGTGTAAAATTCCATCTTTTTTTTTTTTTTTTATCTTTTGAAACTTTAATTGCTTAAATGGGTGTCTATCACTGTCTCCCATAGTTGGAGATTGATTTTTGCTTTTTATTTTTTTTTTCACAACCTGAGCTCACTTCACTTACCCTCAAACCCCAAAGACAAGAAACTATACTTATCTTCCTTTAGTTTGCCTCTTTCAAGAGGCCATCTCACCACGTCCACTACTAAAATGAGAAGTAACAAAAAAAAAAAAATACATTTATTTATTAAGTTGCAACTTTATATAATGTGTTTCTTACATGCACTTTTGAACATGTGAATAAATAATAACAATAAAATGAATTTGTCCTAAATGAATTGGATTTTTTTAATGTATAAAGAATAAGGTTTAAATACATTATTTCCATTTCTGAGAAATCGACACTCCATCAAGTCACCCATGGACTTGATTTTCTAGAGAAACCTTATTTCTAGCATTATCCATAGATGAAAAAAAAAAAGCTAGGAAACCTAGATAAGGCAAACCAAAGACTACTCAAGAAATATAGGAAATTAATGACATTAATTCAACGTAGCACAAGAAGAGTATAATTCAACTTGTTCCTTTAGTTAATATTATCTTAAAAAGGAAAAAAAAAGAAAAAAAGAAAGAAAATATATTGTGAGAGAAGAGGATATTTTATTGTATATCGAAGGTGATACAAGGTGTACCACTAAAAAGAATGAGACTATGTGTGAGATGTCCTTAGAGTGTGGGCTAAAGCTCTTACTTCCTTTGCATCAAAGCATTATAGGTTCCCCCATACAATTGCAGAAGTAATAGAGGAAAAAGAAAAAAAGAGTATTAGGGTTGTTTTCTTTTTACAAACATGATAGAAATGACAGAGAGAAAATATATATTTGAAAATGAAAACAAAGAAAGCATCCTATGTAGTCAGTTCCTTCTCAAGAAGGCATTCCCCCACCACACATACTTGTTCTTTGTTTTCTCTCTTTAATATTCATCATATATCAATTTGCTGACATAATGTATTTCCTGAACTCCTTTGCTAATAAGTATTTGCCTATCTCTAGTTGTCACAAATAGTCTACTATTTGGTCCCAAATAACAATATTCGCCAACAAGATATTCAAATGGCTTTGGATCATTTACATCATAAAATATTATGAGAATTTTTTTATGTTTAAGTATGCTCAAAAGAAAAGAGGTTTTAATTTCATTGGTTATGCTAGCATGAACTCTTGGATTTTTTAGTAGTTTGACAATTTTGTATTCACTTTGTTTGTGATGTATTTGAACTTTTAACATGGTTGATTTATATTTAGCTACAAAAATGGGTTGTTGCTACAAAATTTGGAGGAGAGATCAATGTCCAAGGTGCTGTCAATTGGTAGGGAAATCTTGGAAAAAAGGTAAATAAATGTTCCTTAAGAGTAAATTGCACTGATATATTTTGAAATTTGGCATAATTATACACTAAAAATTTTCTTTCAACATTTTTATTTTGCACAAATATTGAAATTAAGTTTTATAAAAGGAGATGAAATTTAAGCAGTATTGAGTTCTTGCTAGTTTACTAAGTTGGCTAATTTTTTTCTCAATGTAGGAGTTGAAATGCTCCCATTACGCTCCTTTATCATTAATTAGCTTCAAAGGATAAAATCAAAAAGGCAGCAAAAATCTTTTGTAGTGGCTTTCAATTCAAAAATCTCCATTGAAGGTAATGTTGATAGAAGATTCATTATCTTACCTATTTTTCACTTAGACTTTTCAAAACTACCTTTTCAATTCAAAAATCACTTTCAATTCTCGATTTATTTCATGTTAGACTCAAATGATGATGAATCTATACTTTTTGCGCCAATTTTGCTTACTGGTTGATACTATCTTGCATGTGCTTGCAAAATTTTTTGTCTGTTGATTAATAGTATCATTTTTCCATTAGCAGTAAAGTGCTTGTTTATGTGTGAAAGTGCTAGTCCCTTTGCTTAGCAATTTTAAAATGTAAAGTGAATATTCCAATGGATGGATTGGAAGGGCTTGTCCATGATGTGAGATGTGTTGGTCACTTAGGCCAAGTTTCAAGGTTTGTAAAGGATGGCCAAATCTCTATAATGATGTCTTTCTTGTAGTTTCATCTTATAGGACAAGGTTTCTAGAATCTAAGAGTTTAGCACTTGAACTAGATTCTATATTTGTCATATTTGCAGACCAAATCACTTGTTTTTGTTTTTTTTTTTGCATTTAATACTATCAAGTTTCCCTCCTTAGAAATTTTGACAACCTCAAATGAATCCTTGAGTGGTTCATTTCTATTAGCTAACCATATACTACAAAAAGTGGATTATTTAGAGGTAGTTATGCCCTATCATTGACTACAAAATTGGATGTCTTAATACATTGGTGGCGATTTACCATAATCACTAGAGATCCATTTCTAGGTGACATTTAGCAGTAGTTAACTTTGTGGTAGTCAACCGATAATATATCTCATAATATAGCTTAAGGATTTTGATTTCAAACCTCCAGAAAGGAATTTTTTTTTTCTTTTATTAATAGGATTAGATTTTCATCTGTTTGCTGCTAAGTGGCACAACACAGATAGTGTAGAAAAGATAAGATGAATCTACAGATTAGAAGTCCACTTTTGGATTTGGTTTTGAGTAGAAAGGTGAAGACAACAAGCATCAGGCTTTATATAATTCTAAACTAGGATCAATGAGGTTGGACTTGTGTTTCAAAGGATTCATGATGATTGTTGCAAAATTTTCCAATCTTTGATTTAAACAAATACTATGAGATCCACTAGCTAGTTTAACTATCATTGTCAGTGGTAGAATAAATAGAATTGAAAATTCCCATTGACGAATAGCCATAGAAAATGGGCAATATAGGTTTCATTGCATGATATTTTTATGACACCCATGCAAACCATTTAGTGATAGTTTCTTGCCAAGTTCCCAAGGGAAGAACTAATAAATAAATACACCTGCTAAGTTTCAACTATATAATCCTCAACATTCCATCACATTCTTCATCTTTTCCTCATTATTATATCTTAATTTTTTTAGATCCATAACTATAGCTTTAGGCAATAATGGTTCTGTAGATCACATTTTCTTCTTCATAGCTATGGCACTTAAAAGATGGCCTAATCAATTTCATCATCCAAACCATCTATCTTCACTCTCTTTTCCTTGCCTTCAAGGACTTTTGCTTTCTTTATTAGTAGTAATTCAATTTTCTTTTATGTTATATGTTCTTTGATTACAAGAGCTTAACATATATGTTTCATCATAGAACATAATATTTTTTCAATTAAAATCCTAAGATTTCTTACTCTATTTTCAGATCATTTTTTAATTTTTAGCTCAATTTTCTTCATAGTTTGATGAAATTTTCTTGGTGGCAAGTAAAATCATATGATTTCTGGTTCTATTTAACTCTATTCTTGCAAAAAATAGAGCACCCTTTGTTTCTTTATTTTTTTTTAATTATTCCAATGCTAGATTTGAAATGCCTTATCCATCTTGTCTGTGAATGAGACACTATTCAATTGTGGTTTTGGGGGCATAGTAGATGAAGTTAAAAAGAGCATAGGGAATTCAACATTGAGCTCCCTTTCTTAATGAGCCAACATGTGAGGAAAATCAAAGCACACATAGTGAAGTTGCTAAGTAGTAGTGAGCCTTATTATGTTGTGGCCTTAACAACAACTTCTTCTTCACTACATCTCAAGTCAAGAAAGCAAGTAAAGCCATGGCTTAGAGTTGTTTAGTTTTGGAATTGAGAGCAAATATTAGTGAAGCAATATTTCATTTCACATGGTTTGAATATTGCTACTGATCTAGATGGGATCTTAGCCTATTTTCTTAGGACTAATTAGATAGAACTGACTAAAACTTAACTAAAAGGAGCTCTTTATTAGCTAACTACACAATCAACATTTGCCATAAACACAAGCCCATCAAGAAATTAAAATAACATTAGAAATATACCTATTAAGTTGAATATTGCTACTAATCTAGATGGGATCTTAGCCTCTTTTCTTAGGACTAATTAGATAGAACTGAGTAAAACATAACTAAAAAGAGCTCCTAATTAGCTAACTACACAATCAACATTTGCCATAAACACAAAACCATCAAGAAATTAAAATAAAATTAGAAATATACCTATTAAGTTGTAGTTGCATTGTGAAGGTCCTAAAAAAATATCAAGCATAAAAAAGATCTTGCCCTTTTTTACATTTGTAAAATATGTATACTCTTTTTACTTTGAGATTGGATTCTTGTTTCACAAGGTTATCAAAGAAAGATCTATTGGAAATTAAAAGTTAATTGAAGTTACTAAATTGTTATTGTGGAAAACAGAATCTATATGATAGAATTCAATATAACAGAGTTTCTATCAAAACCAAAAATGTAGTAATATCAATGTTATAGCAAAACATCAAAATAATAGTGCAACAAAATATCAAAATACCAGAATGCAAAAAGATAAACAAGAACATCAAAATTTTAAAGTGGTTCAACTTGAATTGAAACTGTAATTCAAGTCTACATCCACTAGATCAATCCTCAATCTGATGATCTTTTTTATTAACTACAACAAGATTTTAACTGGGCTCCTGAATGGCCAGTTCAGAAGAAGATTTATGCTGGCCTCTTGTTAGACCTATAGATACAATTGGAACTACACCTTTAGCTTAATTGTAATTAACTTTACAACCCAAGAAGATGCAAGGGAAGATCAACCACTTCCTTATATCCATAATTTCTATCAACCTAGAAATTACGAAATTAAAATCAAGACTAGGTAAGAAAATACAATACCAACAATTGAGATGAAAATCTTAATTAATTTAGATGAGTTCTTTATGGAATTGATCCAAGAAAGTAAATCAAATGTAATTTGCAGAGGTAGAATTTAGATCAGATGAAGCTAAAAAACTCTCTCTATTTTCCCGCTCTGAAAATATGAAATACTGAAAACTCTATTGTGTTGACATGAGGTGAAAAGGTATATATAGCTATTGTAACCAACTTTAAAAAATAACTAAGTGGTTACTAATTAATCAATCAATTAGCAAATGGATTCATCTATAAAGATTATCAAGAATTTATTCATCGAATCAGTGCATGAATCAATTTAGCCTTTGGTGTAAAAAGTTGATTTCATAAGTTTTCATGTGTGAATTATTTGTGAATCGATTTACATAGTAAAAAATAGTTTTTATAAAACTTCAACTTTTGAAGAGTTGTTTGAACTCATGGTCAAAAAATATTTATTTTACACTCATTTCATTTAATATATTTCTACCTCAATTTAATCATTTGAGAAAATTATTTGGATCAAAATTGATTAGAACGCATTTACAAAAGATCCTAAAAGATAATAAACTCTAAGAATAGGTGGACCTCTTGATATCTTGAATGTCACTTGATCAACTTTAAATCTACAAAAAGAGTAAACACTCAAAGAACATTGTTAGATCATGACATCAATTAAAATTATTTTTCAACATCAAAACCAAAGAAGACATGATAACAAGGCTAACAATCTCCCCTTTTTTTATGGTGACAAAAATTTTTTGATAAGCACCAAAATATGCACACAATGAAAATTTTAAATGAGGGTTTTTACTTTATTCCCCCTTAAGTTGTTATTTATTTTCCTTATCTAGAATCCTATCTTTTTCCCTTTGAGATCTTATCTAAAATCTTATTTCTCCCCTTTTTGACACATCAAAAAGTAATAATGCCTCGTTAAAATGAAATAACAAGATTTAAAATGTAAATCACATAAGAGGGATAAATAGATGAAAGGATAGCTCTTAGCTTCATTATGATACTTATCTCAAATTTAATAGTAATCTAAAATCATATTACTTTTCATTATTCTCCCCCTGAAATAATGATTCTTCTAATTTTAGACTTATTGCTTAAATTGTTTTATTCTTCATATTTTAGGTTGCGAATTGAATTTGGAATCGATTCAGAGAGTTTAGTTAAAATTTTCAAAATTTTTGGAGTACACCGAAAGTTTAAAAAATTTGATGAATCGATCTAATAACTTTTCAAAAAACCTAAAAAAATTTGAATTGATTAGTGAATCAATTCAAAAACTCTTTAGAAAAATTGGAGAAATTTGAATCAATTTAGGATTCAATTCAAAGAGTCCTAAAATCAGTTTTATGTGGACTTCAACCAGTATGCTTGCCAAACTTATGTCAGATGATATATGTATCAACAACAATCAATTCAACACTAAATTTACCTCAAATCTCATGTAATGTATCTACAAACAAACTTAGATAAGTCTCTGATGGCTAAGTTAGAATTTGCAAAGTACAATGTAATCAAACATAGAAATTAAATCATCAAAATAGTGAAAATTGGCTAGTCTATATCATTCTCAAAGGGGTTCAACATGCCAAGTTATCTTCTAATGAATACAAACCTCTTTTCCGCTAATGGTTTAGTAAAAATATCAACCAACTGAAAATTAGTTTGTATAAATTCTATAGTAATGTCACCCTTTTAAACATGATCTCTAAGGAAATGATGCCTAATTTCAATGTGTTTTGTCTTAGAATGTATTAGAGGATTTTTTTTGTAAGAATGATAGCACTGGTATTATCACACATTATTGGTACTTTATTAAATTTCAAGCCATAGTCTAAAAGTTGTTACTTCATACAAAGCAACTGGGCATAACAGCTTCTAGCAACTATGTACTCAACTTCTGTAGTAGACAAAGCTACACAGTTTTGTTTCTTGCATGACCAAGATACCAAAGCATGATCAATAAATTGATATGTACCACTAGTGCTCTTCCTATTAGTCTTACTACCTATATAATTAGCATCTAAATAGCTTAAAAGACTGCAAAAATTTGATTCAAGATACCATAGTCCTAGGTGTCTAGTCCTTAAGAGATATTAAAAAATTCTTTTCACAACTGAAAAATGTGATTCTTTTGGTTGTTTGATTGTGTTTGTTATCTAGCATAGAGATAGACACTTAGCATTATATCTGGTTTGCTTGCAATCTAATAAAGTAGGCTTTTTATCAACCTCTAAATAAAGTAAGGTCAACAAATTTACCATTTACATTAGAATCTAATTTCAGAGTTGGACTCATAGGAGTTCCAATAGATTTATAGCTATCAAATTTGAATCTTTTTAGCAATTCTACTATGTACTTTGTTTGACTTAGGAATGTTCCATTAGTACATTGCTTGATTTGCAGTCCAAGAAAGAATATTAACTCTCCTCTCATAGACATTTCAAACTCACTCTACATAATCTTGGAAAATCTTTTACACAAAGAATAATTAGTAGAGCCAAGTATAATATCATTAACATACACTTGAACTAGTAAAATATCTTTTTTTTTTATCTTTTATGAAAATTGTTGTGTCAACTTTACCTCTTCTAAAGCATTTTTGAATAAAAAACTTACTTAATCTATCATATCAAGCTCTAAGAGCTTGTTTAAGACCATACAAGGCTTTTTAAAGCTTATAAACATAATTTGGATAGTATGGATCTTCAAAACTAGGAGGTTGTTGAACATACACCTCCTCTAGTACGTAACCATTCAAAATCCACTTTTCACATTCACTTGATAAAGTTTAAAATTTCTTGAACAAGAATATGCCAATAACATTCTTATGGCTTCTAATCTAGCAATTGGTGTAAAGGTTTCATCATAGTTTATTCCTTATTCCTAATTATAACCTTTTGCAACTAAATGTACTTTATTTCTTATGATCAATCCACTCTCATCAAATTTATTTCCAAAGGCCCGTCTAGTACCTATAACAAAACTATTTTCATATTTTGGTACAAGTGTCCAAACTTGGTTTCTTTTTAATTGGTTCAATTCTTCATGCATAGCTAAGACCTAATTTTCATCTTTTAAGGCCTCTTGAATATTTTTAGGCACAATTTATGAAACAAAAGCAAAATGGTTGCAAATATTTCTTAAATGGCTACATGTTATCCATTGTGATGTTTTGGAGTGCAAGATTTTGAACTCTCTAATTTAGTAGTGTCATCCTCCTTCTGATTTGCATTTATTATCCTTGATTGATCTCCTTGCTATCTTAGATTTATGTTAGAAAATAATGGATTTTCCTGCTCATTCTCTTCCTTTATAGATTTGTCAACACTTAAGGTAGACTCATCAAAGATAACATGTATAGATTCTTTAATCTTCAAAGTCCTTTTGTTAAAGATATGAAAGGCCCTGCTAGATGAATATTTAATAAAAATTACTTCATCAAATTTGGCATTAGACTTATCTAAATTATCTTTGCCATTGTTGTGAACAAAGCATTCACAACCAAAAACATAAATATGTGTTATGTTTGGTTTCCTTCCATAATAGAGTTCATAGGGGGTTTTGTTTAAAATAGGTCTAATTAGAACTCTATTCATTACATAGCATGTAGTGTTTACTACATCTACCTAGAAGGGTTTTAGAAAGGGGCTTTCAATCAATATGGTTCTAGTCATTTCATCCAAGCATATATTTTTTCTCTTAATAACACCATTTTGTTGATGGGTTCTAGATGCTGAGAAGCTATGGTTTATACCATTTGCCTCACAAAAACTAGTAAAGTCCTTATTTTCAAACTCTCCTGCATGATCACTTGTTATGTTTAATATTGGATACATTTTTTGGTTTTGAATCACATTTGCTAGCTTTTTAAAATCTTCAAATGTATGATTTTTGTGAGATAAAAATAGGGTCCATGAAAACATTGAATAGTCATCTATAATCACAAAGAGATAGAGATTTCCTTCATAACTTTTGATTCTAGATGGACCAATTAAGTCCATGTGAAGTAAATCCAGAGGTTGTGTAGTTGAAATAGTGTTTTTAGACTCAAGTGAGGACTTTATTTGTTTCCCTTTTTCGCATGCATCATATATCATGTCTTTAGTGTAATTTAACTTTGGCAATCCTAGCACTAAGTCATTCTTTGAAATTTTTCCAATGATATCCATGCTGGTGTGTGCAAGTCTTTTATGCCAAATCCATGAGTCATCATTAATACTAATCAAACAAGTGGAATCTAATTTTGATTCTGAATCCAGATTTATCATGTAGATGTTGTTAATCCTACTACCTACTAGGTTAACCTGTTTGTCATTGTTTTTTATGACTAAGCATTTATTTGAATTGAAAATTACTTGGTTTCCCTTGTCACAAAACTAACTAATACTCAATTGGTTATGCTTAAGACCTTCTACAAACAAAACATCATCAATGAAACAATTTGACAGCGTACCAACCCTACCAATACCTTTCACTTTACCTTTAGCATCATTACCAAAAGTTACTTTGCCTCCTATTATTTGTGTGAGAGAGATAAATTGATCCTTGTTTCCTATCATATAGTGTGAACTTCTGCTATCCAGGAACCACAGATTACTCTTTTGTCTTCCACATACCTATAATAAGCAATTACACTTGCATTTGTGGTACCCAAAAAGTCTTGGATCCAAATGTGTTAGCAGACATAACAAAGTTTCTATAAGAGGTAAGTGTTTTGGGTAGCTAAACTAGTTTCTCATTAGGCTTCAACACATATTTACTTTTTTTATAAGGACAATACTTAATATGATATCTCTTTTGATTATAGTAAAAACATGTAATATGATTGAATTTTCTATTTGGATTAGCAATTTTCAAACTTCTCTTTGATTTCCTCTTGGTCTATTGTTTAAATCCTAAACTAGATTTGTTTTGAAAATCAATTTGATTTTAGCATATCATTCAATTTCATTTTGCTATTTGTGAAACCATGTAAAGCCTTGGTCAATGTGTCTGTCTTGGATTTGTAAATTTCATACTAATCACAAACTTCATTTTCATTCAAAATATTTTCAGCCAAGATGTTCAAATCATGGTTCTCTTTTTCAATTAACTTGATTTTCTCAAGTAAGGCTTCTTTTTCTACTCTAGCATGTTTTAAATCTTTCTTAGCCTTTTTCAAAACATCATACAATTCTTTATACAAATCATCAATTTCATCATCATTAGTAGAATTAGATTCATAAAAACTAGAATTGTCATTAGTAAAATCAAGTTCATTTCTAAAGTAAAAGAAGGATTGGTTCCTAAATACCTCATTTTCATCATCAATTCTAGCCATGAGGCAATGAAGTGCCTCGTCCTCTATTTTCTCTTCTTCTCCAGATTCAACTCGTTCATCATCCAAAAATGCTAGGTTGCCTTTCTTGAATGTCAGCTTTCTCTTCTTTCTCTCATTCTCAAGCTATCTCTTTAAGAATATTGGATAATCTAGTGTAAAGTGTCCTAGTTTTTTGCATTCAAAGCAAGTAAAAGTGTATGAGGAACTCTCTTTCTCATTCTTGTCTTAATTCCTTATTTGTGGAATTGGTTTCCTCTTTTCCTTATTCCTTTTTTCTCTTAAGAGTTTTTGCAACTTGTTGCTTAGGAGTGCCATTTGGTCTTTCTTATCAGCTTCTTAATCATTGTCAGACTCCTCATCATCACTTTCAAATGATTTTGCAACCTTAAGTGCAAGAGTTCTTTTCCTTTTATCATGCCCATTTTTCTTGTATCTCTTGAGCTCTAGTTCATGCTCTTCTAGATTACCATAGAGCTCCTAAATTTTTGGCATCCCCATCTTTAGTGATTCCTTTATGGCTGTCACCTTTGGCTGCCATTCTTTAATAAGAGATTTTAGAATTTTGTGGACCAAATCTACATTTTCAAAAGTTCTTCCAAGTAACATCAAATGGTTAGTTATTGTAATGAATCTTTGAATGAAATCTCTAATTGATTCACCCTCTTCCATTGTAAAAATTTCATATTCAAACACTAACACATGCACTTTAGATGCCTTAATATGAGTTGTGCCTACATGTGCTACTTCTAAAGTATCCTAAATCTGTTTAGCATTAATGCAATTAGAAATCCTTTCATATTCATTTAGGGAAAGTGAGTTGAAGATGATCCATTTTACTTTAGATACAAGCAAGTGTCTTTTTCTCTCTTCTTTGGTCTATAAAGACTTAGGCTTAGGTTGTGCTATTCCATTTATTAGTGTTTTAGGAGGTTTATACCCTTCCTCTACAATTTCCCAAATGTCAATATTTGTTGCTTCAATAAAATCTCTTAGTTTCTGCTTCCAATATGTATAATAATTGCCATTGAAACTAGGTGGTTCTTTCAAGGGTGGACATTTAGGCAATAATGTGAAACTAGAAGCCAGATTCTCTTTCAAAACAAAGAGTATCAAGATCCAAAGCTTTGATACCAACTGAAGGTCCAAAAAAAATCAAGAATAAAAAAGATCTTGTCCTTTTTTACATTTGAAAAATATGTATAGTCTTTTTACTTTGAGATTGGAGTCTTGTTTCACACGGTTATCAAAGAAAGATCTATTGGAAATTAAGAGTTAATTGAAGTTACTAAATTGTTATTGTGGAAAACAGAATCTATATGACAGAATTCAAAATGATAGAGTTTTTGACAAAACCAAAAATGCAGTAATATCAGTGTTACTATAGAACATCAAAATTGTAGTATAGCAAAATATTAGAATACCGAAATTTAGAAAGATAAACAGGAACACCAAAATTTTAAAGTGCTTCAACTTGAATTGAAATTGCAATTTAAGTTTACATCCACTGGATCAATCCTAACCGGATGTTCTCTTTTATAAATTACAACAGGATTTTAATTAAGCTCCTAAACAGCCAATTTACAATAAGATTTATACTGGGCTCTTGTTAGACCTATAAATAAAATTGACACTACACTTTCAACTTAATTTTAATTAACCTTACAACTAAAAAAGATGTAAGGGAAGATCAACCTCTTCCTCATATCCCCAATTTCTATCAACCTCAAAAGTGCGGAATTAAAATCAAGACTAGGTAAGAAAATACAATACCAATAATTGAGAAGAAAATCTCAATTAATCTAGATGCGTTCTTCATAAAATTGATCCAAGAAAGTAAATCAAATGTAATTTGCAAAGGTAGAATTTAGATCAGATGAAGCCTAGAAACTCTCTTTGTTTTTGCATTTTGAAAATATGAAATACTGAAAACTCTATTGTGT
Source organism: Saraca asoca (assembly GCA_026873985.1). Classification (NCBI taxonomy): domain Eukaryota; kingdom Viridiplantae; phylum Streptophyta; class Magnoliopsida; order Fabales; family Fabaceae; genus Saraca; species Saraca asoca. The sequence continues at coordinate 19,511 of JANHAO010006161.1, forward strand.
TGAAAATGAGGTGAAAGGGTATATATAGCTATTGTAATCAACTTTAAAAAAATAAATAACTTTTTGACCCCAAATCGATTCATAAATTGATTTGTAGTAGTTATCAACTAATCAATTAGTTAGTGAATCAATTCATGTATAAAGATTATCAAGAATTTCTTCATCAAATCGATACATGAATCGATTCAGCCTTTGGTGTAAAAAGTAGATTTCATAAGTTTTTTTTATGAATTGATTCATATAGTAAAATATAGTTTTTATAAAACTTTAACATGTGAAGAGTTCTTTGAAAACATGGTTAGAAAATATTTGTTTTATAGTTATTTCATTTGATATATTTCTACCTCAGTTTAATCATTTTAGAAAATTATTTGGATCAAAACTAATTAGAACACATTTACTAAAGATTCTAAAAAATCAATAAACTCTAAGAATAGGTGGATCTCTTAATATCTTGAATGTCACTTGATTAACTTGAAATCTGTAAAAAGAGCAAACACTCAAAGCATATAGTTTGTGTTAGCCTAGGTTACTCTAGCTACATATTTTCCTTAGTTTTAATGTTAAAAAATAATTTTATTAGACAATACACATTAGTGTTTTTTATTTGTGTTACAGGTTCAAAGGAAGTGATTCAAGAGATTTGAAAATAGATTTAGGAATTACTTTATTTTAATAGGATTTTTTGTAAATGAATTCAAATGAGATTTGATTCAATTATTTCTATCTAATATAGTGAGATACAAATAAACCACTTGAAGATATTTTTTTTTAAAAACAAAATTTTAAACATCTTTTCACAAGTACAAATTTTTTTATAAAATTGATTTTTACCTTATCAATCAATTCAAGTATCAATTCATTGAAGAGTTTATGAAAAATCAAATTAGAATCAATTCATTAATCGATTTGTGAAGAAAGGTCTTGAATAATACTTTTTACCGTTGGTTGGGAATTTTGCCTAAATCAATTTTGTAATTGATTCAAGACCTGATGTCAAAGGACTGAGATTTGATTACCAAATCGATTTATTAGTTGTAACCACTCTAAATCGATTTATGAATCGATTCATCAATTGAAAGTTAGTTATTTGTTACAGTCGGTTACAGTAGTTATACAAGTACAACTACCTTCAGTTTTTTAATAGATTTAACAATTTTCTTCCCCTTTCAAATGCAAAACTCTATGAGAAAATTGAGCAAAACAAGATTGGCTCTCATCTCACTACTTTTCTCGAATCATTTAAGAGATATTGAATCAAAGTCTTGCAGAATTGATCTTGGTTGTTTGAGATTTCATCTCGAAATGTTGGTATTGTATTTTCTACTATATCTTTATCTATTTCATCTTTATTTTTTTTAAGGTTTCTAGGTTGATAGAAATTTTGTATATGTTAGCAAGAGCCTATTTCAATTCTTATCATTTTTCTTAGGTTAACAAGAGCCTGGGGTAATTCTTGTGTTTGTTTTTGAACTGGCCTTTCAGGAGCCCCTTTCAATCCTGATTGTTTCTTAATAAAGTGGTCTTCCAATTGAGGATTGATCCAATGGAGTATACTTGAATTGTGATTTAAATTTAAGTTGAACCACTTTAAAATTTTGTGTCTTTAATATCTCTTTCTATTCCTACATCTAAAATCTTTCTGCACAATTATTACATTCTATTATCTGCATAATCACTGATTATTTGTCTACTACACCTCTCAATATAAGGCAATAAATCTTAGACTTGTTAAATAGAAAAGAAGAATTCATATTAGACAATGGTGTATGTACATTCCTCTAAAGGAGTAAGGGCAAGATCCATGATTTTATATCTTTATCTAGGACCATCAGTTGGTATCAGAGCTTTAGCTCTTAATACACCTGTGTTTTCTTAATAAGTATGGATTCTAATTACTTTTTGTTGCCTAAATATCCACCAATGCACAAACCTCTTAGTTTCAATGGGGAACACTATACCTTTTGGAAGTAAAATGTGAGAGATTTTATTGAGGCTATAGATGTAGATATGTGGGAATTGGTTAAGGAAGGTTATGAACCTCCCAAAATTCTAATCAATGGTGATGTAGAACTTAAACGTAAGTCACTTTGGATAGAAAATGAGAGAAAGAAATAGTTGCTTGCTACTAAAGTAAAATGGATAATTTCAAACCCCTTATCACCTAATAAGTATGAAAGGATCTCAAACAATTCTACTACTAAGGAAATTTGGGACACACTAGAGAT
>JANHAO010006162.1:0-21701 GCA_026873985.1 Saraca asoca
TGCAAGGTGAAAACAGGATCTCAACATTAATCTTCAAGCTGTCAATCCCTTGGACTGATTACAAATGTTTAGCCTTCCATGGAAGCCACAAAGTTACAAAGAAAAGGTGAACAAAACCATGCTGCTGCTCTCTACACTCTGGAAATTCTCCAAAACTCTCCTCAAAACTAAAAACTTAAAACTTCCATTGAAGAGTGCTTAACCTGGGAAAAGAGAAGGTAACTGTTGGTTAGTGGAGTAAGGTAATCATGATGGCTGGTGTAGTCTGGTTTGCTTGCTGCCACTCCCTTTGTGTGTACTATGCCATTGTAGACTGCTTCTTTAATTTTTTTCCTGACTTAATGACTTCTAGCTAGTTGAGTGTGGAGCTGGTGCAATGGATGGTCATTGGGCACAAGCTTCATGTCAATTGGGGCCTAAAAATCACATTCTATAGAGGCCCAACTCATCAGCATTCTACCTCTGCATTGTAGCTCATTTTTCATGCCCAAGATGATGTATTCAAGTCTGGAAGTCTCATGAAAGTTGTAGCATTGTGTCTTAACTTCCATTTGGACTTAATTAGAACTCATTTGGACATCTATAACTCCAGATATTGCCTGATGAGTACTCAGAGGTCGGGCTGCACGAGATAGACTGAGGCAGGATTCTAGTTTTGGATTAAGCTCTAATTTTAGGTATCCAATTGTGAGATTCAGCCTTGGAGGTATTCATGAAGGTTTTAGAGCTAAGTCTTAGCTTTCCTACAAGATAATAATCACATTAATTAGACAATTGTAGCTCAAGTTATAGCCAAAATATAGAAACTGCTCAAAAGGTCAAATTCTATAGAATTTTCTCTAATGATGCCAATTGATACCACACCATAAATATATAATAACACAGCTGAAATCAGTAAGTTTTAACCTTAAAAATATTAGTGAGAGGACAATTAAATAAGTAAAATATTTTGTTATCATTGTCACCTAAGCATCTTATATTGGTTGAGGAATTTACTCTGGCATTCTTCCCAGTTGTAGATACTATAGGCTAGGAGGCTCCAGAGCCATTTTTGGGGTGTCTCCTTGAGAGTGATGGGAAAAACATGACATTTTACTAATGGATTGGTGGTCTAGAGATCCATTTGGATGTTGAATACATCCAAGTGGCTATACGGGTCACTATCCCCATTATACTGTGGGATGTTAGGGACCTTAAACCTATGAGGAAGAGGTTTTGTTTCAATTTCTCTGGTGAATGGTGTCCTCTCCTCATAACTATCTTGACTATTCTGAGCCTCAGGTCTTTTCTCCAGCTGCTGCACTCTCTAAAGTAGCTCTTCGATCATTGGGTCCTGAGTCTCGGATTGATGGCTAGTGGTTTGCTAACTCTTATCACCTCCCTAGTCATGGGAGTGGTGATATGAGGTTTTATGCCTCCTGCTATTTTTGTGACTAGGTGAGTAGCAATCTGACTTACGTCTATGATTAGTTTCATTTGAGCTTCCTTTACGGCACAAGCTCTCATGTCATTGATAATCTCCTTCATCTTTGTGAGCTCGTTGGACCTCCAATGTTAGTTGTGAATTGGACAAATGAATGGATCTAGCTCATTGGCGTTCTGCTTTGATAGGCCCCTCTTACTGAGCTCCTGGCTGTTGGACCTCTCTTCTAGGTGCAACGACCTCAACTTGTATTTGCACACCTTGGGCCTATGCTTACGCCAGTGCCCTTACCACATTGGCTAACTTCCCCATGATGTTTTCAAATGCCTCCTAGCATTGATGCCATGCTTGCATTCTATCAGCTCCAAAGGCAACAGGTTGGTGAGGGTCAATAGTGCCATGCTAGCAACAACACCTGTTACAAGGGCAGTAGAAGCACTTGGAGCAGAGAGGATAGAGCCTCTAGCTGGCAACCTTTCCCATTGTTGCTCCATATGACCTTTTGGCTGGCCAATGGTAGCGTCAGTTTTCTAGTAGTTCTTCCTCATGCCATTGTTGTTGTTTAGCAAATCATAGAAAGAGAGAAAACAGTTTGGAGCCCTCCTCCTAGTGCCAAAATATTGACGGTGAAATCCAGTCAACAGGAAAAGTCCAATGAAAACCCAAACTGCAAGAATACTAGGATGCAAATGTGAAGAGGAGGAAGAACAGAGGACACTGGAAGGTTTTTTACATGGTTTGGCTAAAGTCAATGGAACCTCTACGTCCATGTTGGTTTATATTTGCCTTTAAGTGGTGGTTTCTCTATAGTATTTAATAGAGTGACAGCACAAGAGTTCTCTCATTATTCTGGTAGAGTTTCTACATATATTTTTCACTATCTGATACAATGATCTCTTTCCCTATTTATAAAGGCAATGAGGGTTACAAGTGTAATTTGATAATTGTAAATCAGTCTATTTTGCTATATTGGGTAATAAACGCTTGATGGGTAATAAATGCTTGGCAATTTATTGTTGGTTTTTGGAGGCTGATGTGTCAGTTTTAGGGGCTAACTTGTCAATTGGGAGAATGTGCCTTTGGTTAACTAGACTTTGAAGTTCTAGGCCCATAATCAAGTCATTTGATAAGTGATCTAGGCTCGCATTGGGTGATCCACTGGTTGTAAAAGTTGGTCTCATTCCCTAGTCTGATTAAGTTAAGTCTTCTAGAGGATTGTTGGGGCAGCATGTTCTGACTAGTGAGCTAGAATCTTTCCTTAATGGGTTAGGATTACTGCCTTATCCTTGTTTTGTGTGTTGAGGTCGTGACTATTGAGCCAGTGCCTTTGTTGAGCGACCTCAGTTTTTGGATCATATGTGCCTTTTCTTGTTGGACTTTTCTTATGTTGGGCTATTGCCAGCTTGTTTTACATTGCTCCAAAAATACCCACAACAAGTTCTTACTTGCTTTTACTTATTGCAAAACTATAGCTTAAGTATGCTATTGCTCTTATAAGATAAATTAGTTATTGGTTTAGGTATGCTACAAGATTAAATTTTCCATAAACTAATTGCTTTTGATAACAGTCTTAACTTAGTTCTTTTAAATTGATTAAAACTATTACATGAGCTATGTGTATGTTTTAATACCTATATGAAAGTTGCTCCTTGGTTTTGTGCTAAAACTAGCTAGATATGAGTTTGCATCATTTGCCAAAATTGATCTAGGTTCTCTAATCAATTGAACTTATTTTGGTGTTGAAATTTTTTAGATGTAGGCCTGACTTTTTATTGTTTATTGATGTCTTCTATGAAATTGAGATAGTTGCTCTATACTTTTTTATGCATACTTACAGTAGTATCTTGGCTTATTTTTACTGATATATTTCATTGCTTTGGTAAACATTGTATTGTGTAATAGTGTATTAACTTTCCATATTGATGTTAAAAGTTTTACTTATTTGAAAAGTCTAGAAAAGCCATTTTTATGCAAGTTAATCTTTATAGGCTAACACACTGCAACTCTGCAGTTTTGTAGAAAACTGACTCTGTATATTGCTATTTGATATGTGCCACCTCATTGTGATCTGCCCAAAGACTATCATAGCTGGATTGACTTAAAAGAGCAAGCAAATGAGTTAGCTATTGTGCCATTGTCATCTCATGTTGACTTGGCAAAGGACAAAGATAGCTGCACAATCCCTGAAAGAGCAAGCAATGAGCTAGTCTCTGTACCATTGATAATGACAACTCATTAGAGGTCACTTTCCCAACTGAAAAAGCAAGCTGCTACAATTCTAAAGCCTCTGACTAAAAATGACAAAAAATTGAAAGAACAAGTTGCTTTAATTCCAAAGTCTTTGATCGAATGTGCCAACACACTGAAAAAGCAAGTCACTTGACTTGGAACCTAATTTGAAGAATGTGCTCTTTGGTACCAAGCACATCTATAAAAGGGGGGATGTTTTTCACTTCAACACACATTATTCAAGCAAATCTTCTTCCTTATCTAGAAGACTTCTCTCTTTATGATCTTTAAGTTCTCTAAAGTCTACTTTGTGCTTCACTTGTAAATTCACTCTTGTGAGAGTTTGAAAAACATTTTAGTCTTTTTGAGACAAATCCTTTTGATTCTTGAGCTTTGTAAAGATTCACTAGTTAGGGGTTAAGTGTGAGCAATATACTTGTAGAAACCTTGTACTTAGGAATTGTGCCTCAATATAAGGCTAGAAAATTCTCAAATTGAATGGTAGGATTGCTTGTACCTTGAAAGGTCAACAAGGAAAGATTGTAATGGATACTCCAAGGAAAAAGTACTAGTGGATAACTCTCAAGGTGTCCACTGCCCTTTAGAGAGACAAGTAGGCCCAAAGGGACGATTTTCCCTTTGGACTATCGAACTTTTATACATCAGTGCTATCATTCTCTTTCCCTATTTTTTTTACTTTTCATGCACTTTAAATTGCTTATCTTTATATACTATTTTCTTGATCTTTCATATGTTTGTTAATTATTCTTCTTAAGGGGAGAGTTTTTCAAAATTATAATCTTGTTTTTAAAAAACCAATTCACCCCTTCTTGGTGTATTTGTCTTATTAATTGGCATAAGAGCTTGGTCTTTGTTGTTAAAGCTTAACCACTTTTGAGCAAAGATCTTGTAGGGATACAAGATGGACAATCTTGGATCATCACATGGACAAGAAGTTCATTCTACATATAGACCGCCATTGTTTGATGGAACCAATTATGATTATTGGAAAAATTGAATGATGATCAAGCTATTGATGATTGCATGCGAGAGATTATTGAAGAAGGGCCTACCATCCAAATGAAAGAACAAGATGGCCAACAAGCACCAAAATCAAAAAGTGAGTGGAGTGAAGCCAAAAAATTAAAAAGCAATCTCCAAAAAGCTAAAAAAATGCTATCATATGTGTCATGACACCTAAAGAATTCAAGAAAATCTCAAAGTGCACCACCACTAAAGACATATAGGACAAGCTCTAAAGCACCTTTAAAGGAACAAAACAAGTGAGACAAACTCACATTAACATGTTGACTAAAAAGTATGAACTTTCCTGAATGGGGGATGGAGAAAAGATTGAACCTATTTTTGAAATACTCTTCATCATCGCAAATGATCTCTTTGCTCTTGGAAGAATCTTTCCCTTTAGAAGTCTTCCAAAAACATGCCAATCCAAATATGATATAATTCTAGAAGGTAACAATCTTGAAACTCTCACTTATGATGAACTAAGAGGAAACTATTAAAGATTCTACATCATCTCAAGATGAACAAGAATAAGAAATAGAAGATTTTGAAGATGAAAATGCAAAAATGGCATATCTTATAAAGAGATTCATGAACATGTATAAAAGAAAGGGCAAGATAGACAAAATCCATTTTTAAGAAAAGAATAAGTGTAGAAAAAGCAAGTAAGAAAAGAAATAAGCAATCAGGTATCAACTTACTTTGAATGCGAGAAACCTGGTCACTTCAACGTACATTGCCTAGATCTCAAGAAAACGAAATTTCAAAGGAGGTCACTAAAGAAAAAAATAATGATTAGCTAATTGGGATGATGAACATGTCTCCTTTAATGAAGAAGTCCAAGAAGAAAAAGAGGAGGAAGTAGCAAACCTTTGCTTTATGGTCAAAGAACACTATATTGAGATAATGAATTTTGATACTCCTATTTCCTATGATAAGTTACAAAAAGCTTTTGAAATTTTAATGGATGATTCCCATAAAATCATGTCAAGATATGTTTTCCAATTTTGAAGAAAAATCTTTCTTGGAAAAGGGGCTTGATTTTTTAAAAAAGGAAAACTAAACTTTGAAATATGATGTTGATTCTTTGAAAAAGGAAAGTGATTTATTGAGAAAAGAAAATGAAACTTTTAAAGAAATGAATATCTTTTTGCAAAATAATTTTCTATCAAATGAAGTTGACTCCTTGAAAAAGGAAAAAGAAAGTTTAATAAAAGAATATCTTGTTTTGAAAAGCAAATAGGTTGCCCATTCATTAAAGATGAAAATAATTTTTTGAAAAAGAAAGTAAAATCCTTGAAAAAGGACCTTTCTCAGTTTATTAAAGGAAAAAAGAAAATCAAACACTCTTTCAGAAACTCAAAAATTGCTCTATGATAAAGGGGGAGTTAGTTTTGCTCATGGGAAACATGACAAGTATAAAAAAAACTTCTTTATAAAAGTAACTCAAAATTCCAACTCTTTTTTGAAATCTTACTTTGTGGGAAAAATGGACATATTTCTCAACTTTGCTTTCATAAGAAGAAATCACTTGATCTTAATGCACATGTTTGAGTATCAAAAAGTAAAAGTCTAACCTAAAAAGACCTAAAATGATTTAGGTATCTAATATAATATAACTTCTTTTTTTGTTGGTTAGCCTTAAGGCTAGTGTAAAAAAGGACTATTATTTCCTTAATAACAGTTACTTAAAACATATGATGAGAGATTCAAATAAGTTCATTTCTCTCAAACCATTTCAAGAAGGTAAAGTAGTTCTTGGTGATGACACAAGATGCAAAATTATTGGTATTGGTAAAGTTTGTATTAATTTTTCATCTCATATCAATAAGGTTAGAATGGTAGAAAAACCTAAACACAATCTTTTAAGCATTAGTCAACATTATGATGAAGACTATAGAGATGTATTTGAATTTTTTCATTATTATGTGCAAAGTATCTTCAATAAAAAAAATATCTTTTGTGGGACGAAGAAAAGATAATATATATGCAATTTCCAAGGACGCAAAATGTATTGTTTCAACAAATGATCATTATTATGTGCAAAGTATCTTCAATAACAAAATATCTTTTGTGGGATGAAGAAAAGACAACATATATGCAATTTCCAAGGAAGCAAAATGTATTGTTTCAACAAATGATCAAAGTTGGCTTTGACATTGAAGGCTTGGGCATGTAAACATGTGCCTTATTTCAAATCTTTCGCTTTTCTAGAATCAACTTTGAGAAAAATCACATATACAATGCTTGTCAACAAGGAAAATAAGTAAAATCATCTTTTTAACCCAAAACTGTTGTTTCCACTTCAAGATCCTTGAAATTATTGCATATGAATCTTTTTTATCCTACAAAAACCCAAAGTTTTGATGGCAAAAGATATGATCTTGTTATTGTTAATGATTTCTCAAGATATATTTGGGTGCTTTTTCTAGCTTATAAAGATGAGACTTTCAATATCTTTAAAAAGTTTTGCAAAAAGATTCAATATAAAAAGGGTGTAAGCATATCAAGCATTAGAGTGATCACGGTAGAGAATTTGAAAATCACCTTTTTGAAACTTTTTGTGAAGAAAATGGGATTAGTCATAATTTTTCATGTCCTAGAACTTCTCAACAAAATAGGATAGTGGAAAGAAAAATATCACTTTAATTGATATGGCTAGAACCATACTTTATGAAAATGATCTTCAAAAATATTTTTGGATAGAAGCCATAAACACTTCTTGTTATATCATTAATAGATGCTTGATACATTTCATCATAAGGAAAACTCCTTATGAGCTTTGGAATGGAAAAAAAGTCAATATTGGTTACTTTCATTTTTTTGGATGTAAATGTAATATTTTGAACAATGGGAAAGACCAACTAGCAAAATTTGATTGAAGATTGGATGAAGGCATTTTCTTGGATTATTCTACCACTAGCAAAGTTTATAGAGCTTATAACAAAAAGAATTTTGTGATAAAAGAATCCATGCATGTTGTGTTTGATGAAACTAATGATTTACTTTTGCATAAGCCATTAGAAGAAGATGATGACTTCATAACAAATGGAGACTTATCACAAATCTGAAAGGAGCAAGCTCAACATGAAGATCCAAAAGAGCAAGATGGATCGAAAGAGTAAGATAGCTCGAAAGAGCAAGAGGATCAGATCGAGTAACTAGAAGAGCAAGCTCTGAGGTTGTAGTACGAAACCCATCCTTGAGAATAGAGGCACATGCCAAACTATCCAATGGAGCATATTATTGGTGATCCTTCTTAAGGAATCCAAACAAGATCCTCAAAGAGACTTAACTCAAACAATATAGCTCTTTTCTCTCAAATTGAATAAAAAAAATATCAATGACACTTTGCTTGATGATAGTTAGATCAATGCCATGAATGAAAAGCTAAACCAATTTGAAAAGAATGAAGTATGGAACCTTGTGCCAAAACCTCTTAATCAATCAATTATTGACACAAAATAGGTGTTTTGCAACTAGCTAGACAAATCCAGAAAAGTGGTAAGAAACAAAGTGTTATAGGTAAAAAATGGCTTCAAGAGAACGAGCCCCCCCGAGCATGACGGAGGCTAAGCCCTTCACCTCTCCAAAAGCACCCAGCAAGCTTCGCTTCGCCCTTCATTAGAAAGTGGTATAACAAAGTCGTCTCGATACCATCTCACAGAGCAAGCCTCGCCTCGCTCGTCATAAGATAGTAATGCAACGAGGAAACCATGAAGGACAACTCATTAAGCAGCTCACTATCCTGCTCAAATCCGCTACCTCGCTACAGCAGCATCAAGCTCGCTACAACGACCCTCCATGACGACCTCGGGCCAGGAATCCCCACTCAGGGTGCTCAACACCTCACTTGGTAAAGTAGCACCGAGCGACGAATGCAGACAGATGCAAGTCTACAGCCGACCAAGAGGGGCCCACCACGTAGCCTTCATTCTGCAGTAGCTGAAATGTAGCCTTTTACTATCTTTCTCATTTATTTCTTAATGTAACATAACTATAGTTTGTAATTAATGCATGTAACTCCTCCTTCCTCTATAAGTAGGACTGCATTGTTAGAAGATGGGAAGAGGCCAAACTTTGTAATCAGAAACTCTGCTAAAATCATTTCTCAACACATTAATAAAATCTCTGCCGTGGACGTAGGGTTCAGTGACGCCCCAGATTTACCCGAACCACGTTAGCATAGAATCCCTGAACTCCTCTAACACGTCAGAAGTAGCATAGGATCCCTGAACTCCTCACGTTGGCCAAATTCCTGGACCCTCCGTACAAACCGAAATCCAATGTCAACATTTTGGCACCGTCTGTGGGGATCCATCTGCTCTCTGAAGTCTCTGTTGTAGCCTAGCAATGGCAAGAGGGAGAACTACTCAAAGCTTAACTACTCTAGTCCTCTAGCCGATGGACACTCCTGCTGTAGGGGCTCACCAGCAATCCACTGCTGCTCCTGAAACTCAAGAGGCACTAATGCCCGGCCAACCTCGTCTGGTGCTTGAAAGCATGGTAAGGGAACTGGTAGAAATTGTCAAAGCACTAGCGCAGGCCTAAGTTCAGAGCACACAGAGACAAGAAGAACTCGTAGCACAGCTCCAACAGCTGCGCAAAAGAAGCTCAAAAGGAAACTCATGAAGATCATGATAGTTAGCAACTGGGGGGCTCGCAACGAGCAGGAAGCTCCACCCCTCAGTCTAAGACATAGAACCGGGCAATGGAGGAGATCCTTCGCAGGCTCGAACAGCTATAAGAGCACCCGTAACCTTAATGCCACCAGTCTCACTGCGAGGAAAGTTCTCCATTTTTTGTGGAGATCGAGATGCGACCTTTTCCACAGAAACTTAAAGTGCCCACGATCCCCCTGTACGACGGGAACAACGATCCGAGCGATCACCTGGACGCGTTTAATATCCAAATGGACCTCCAGATAATTGACCCCTAGTGAAGTGCCACATCTTGCCCACCACGTTGGGGAGAATGCCTCGAGCATGGCTCCGATGCCTCCTGGCTCGCAGTATCAATAGTTGGGAAGAACGCCAAAGGAAATTCGTCGATTAGTATCGAGTGCTGAAGAAATAGCTTGCGCCTCCTTTCCATCTCGCAATGATTTTCCAGTGCAAGGATGAGCCGTTCAAGGACTACGTAGCCCGATTCAGGGACAAGGCCAACTCTATGGAGAATCCCTCGGAGGAGGATATTCTAACAGCTATCTCAATGGGACTTCGTAAAGATGATAAATTGTATCGGAGCCTCTATAAGTCCCTAGCTCGAAATCTCGTTGAATTCTACGAGCGAGCCACAAAACAAATAAGATGGGAAGAAACCTTCGGAATGGAGGAACCCAAGCATAGAGCGGGCCATAGTGGTCCCACCTCAAGCAAAAAGAGAGGTAGTGAGAGTCACAACGACCCTGCTTGTCATCTCGGGAAGAAGGTGAAACCTTAGCGATCTGAAGGCCGCTTCGAGAGCTATAACATCCTGTCAAATACACAGGATAGAATTTTTGCCATGGAAAGGCATAGTGAGGACTTTGGAAGGCCCAGACCTTTAAGAGCCATAGCCAAGTCCAAAGATCAAAGCAGATTTTGTGCTTATCACAATGAGGCCGAACACACCACCTCAGAGTGTTGAGCACTAAAAGATGCCATCGAAGACCTTATCAGAAGAGGCTGACTACAGGATTATATGGTAAGATCGTCTGGATAGCACGCTCAGCAGGCTCAGTGAGTTTTCACCCAAGAGCCTGAGCCCTTAATCAGAACCATATTCTAATCCTGTAACACTTGACTGCTATCAATGGTGATTAATTCTGTCAACTATTGTAAGCTGAATCAATGTAAATTACTAATTGGCTGAGCATTGTCTGGACAACAAGTTTTCACTTTGTCATTGCAAAGATTCATCTAAGGGTGAGACGGTGCAAGGCCTACCCTGTCGATACATCTAAAGTAAACCACATTCTATGAATTACAACTAGGGGAGCGAGTTCCCCCATAACAACTTCGACGAATGATTTTCACCTCACCATGACAAAACAAAATCGAGGGTGAGATGGCCTTGAGCCTACCTCGCAACGCCCGAGGGTGAGATGGCCCTTGAGCCTACCTCGCGGCTATGAAAACTTAAACAAAATTGAGGGTGAGACGGCCTTGAGCCTACCTCATAATGCTCGAGGGTGAGATGGCCCTTGAGCCTACCTTGTGGCTATGAAAACTTGAACAAAACTGAGGGTGAGATGGCCTTAAGCCTACCTCACAATGCTTGAGGGTGAGACGGCCCTTGAGCCTACCTCGCGGCCATGAAAACTTAAACAAAAAACTTAAATAAAACTGAGGGTGAGATGGCCTTGAGCCTACCTCACAATGCCCGAGGGTGAGACGGCCCTTGAGCCTACCTCGCGGCTATGAAAACTTAAACGAAACCGAGGATGAGACGACTTTGAGCCTACCTCGCAACGCCCGAGGGTGAGATGGCCCTTGAGCCTACCTCGCGGCTACGAAAACTTAAACAAAATGGAGGGTGAGATATCCTTGAGCCTACCTCGCAATGCTCAAGGGTGAGACAACCCTTAACCCTACCTCGCGGTTATGAAAACTCAAACAAAAACTCTACGAACAATTTTCACCTCGCCATAACAAAACAAAATCTTAGCCACCGGCCCACTACAGCATAAAGATGCTAAAACTAAATCGATATAGCTCTCGTGCAACTGATCGCCCACAGCTCTCATGCAGGCAAGTTCTCATAACTCGAACAAGATTTCTCGGGCACAGCTTGCATGCAACCCCACTCTCACTCACAATAGATGGAGCAACCAGAAGAATAAAGCGTAGCCGGTTGGCCAAAGAGCATTTTATTAATCATAAGAGATTTACATACATTGATGCACGAAGCATCCGTTACAACATTCAAAGAGAAAAGAAAGCTCATATAACAAAAAGACCTCATCCAAGCGAGGCAAAATTACATCAAAAGAAGAAGTGTAGAAACAAAAGCAAGAAGCTCAACAACCTGACATAACCATTCTTGCAAGAAGAGTAGAAGGTCGATCACCGAGCTCGCCCCTGTAGGAAGGACAATGACTGCTAAGTTGCTCCTGCTTATATTCCTCCGGTGCGTCCCCCTGAGCCAGACCCAGAGCAAATCAAAAAGTTATAGAAGCTGGCTGGCCAGGCAGCAGCACCACAAGTGACAGTCGGAGGAGGTGGCCCAAGATCAGCACAAGATCCCCTAGGAGCCCGCCAGGCGAATTCTACGATGGAGCCATATGCAACGGGCTATCCATGTCTCCCGACAATCTGCAACAGGCCATCCATGTCTCAGCAAGCTTCACCGGAAGCCAAGGCACCAAAGCGTGGGGGGCTCATCAGCCTTCTCCATTGAACTCCTCTGAGATGAAAGAGAAGAGTGCCCCAAGCTATAAAAAGACCCGCTTAACCCTTTAAAGAATCCAGAAGGTATCTGACCTGATCTTTATCCAACGGCCCGAAACGAGCAACAACGCCATGTCAACGACCAAAAATGGCAAACAGAAGAAAGCATGGCCTAACACATAATCAAATGACATCTGATATGACACTTCGATCAAGGGAAGACACTGACTGAAGATATGAATCAAGCCTCAGAAACTTACAAGTTCCAATCCATAAAGCAAATCGAGAGTTAGAGGGCTTATGTTATAGGTAAAAAATGGCTTCAAGAGAATGAGCCCCCTCGAGCACGATAGAGGTCGAGCCCTTCACCTCACCAAAAGCGCCCAACAAGCTTCGCTTTACCCTTCGTCAGAAAGCGGTACGGGGAAGTCATCCTAATACCGTCTCGCAGAGCAAGCCTCGTCTCGCTCATCGCAAAACAGTGATGCAACGAGGAAACCATGAAGGATAACTCGTCAAGTAGCTCACTATCTTGCTCAAATCCACTACCTCGCTGCAGCAGCATCAGGCTTGCTATAGTGACCCTCCATGACAACCTTGGGCTAGGAATCCCACTCGAGGCGCTTAAGACCTCGCTTGGTAAAGTAGCGCCGAGCGACGGATGTAGATAGATGCAAGTCTACAGCTGACCAAAAGGAGCCCACCCTGTAGCCTACATTCTGTAGTAGCAGAAATGTAGCCTTTTACTGTCTTTCTCATTTATTTCTTGATGTAACACAATTGTAGCTTGTAATTAATGCATGTAACTCATCCTTCCTCTATAAATAGGACTGCATTATTAGAAGAGGGGAAGAAGCCAAACTTTGTAATCAGAAACTCTGCTAAATAATTTCTCAACACATTAATAAAATCTCCGCAGTGGACATAGGGTCCGGTGCCACCCGAATTTAGCTGAACCACGTTAAAAACACCGTGCCTCCCATTTCTTCTTCCTCTCGGACCGACTCCTCTAACACTTCAGAAGCAGCATAAGATCCCTGAACTCCTCTCGTTGGTCAAATTTCGGGACCCTCCGTATGAACCGAAATCCAACGTCAACACAAAGCAAGATTAGTAGCACAAGGACATAATCAACAAGAAGGTGTTGACTATGATGAAACTTATGCTCCTGTTGCTAGAATTAAATCCATTAAAGTGCTACTTACTTTTGTATCCTTTAAAATTTCAAGCTTTATTAAACAAATGTCAAAAGTTCTTTCTTGAATACTTTCTTATATGAGGAAGTTTATGTTAAACAACCCCCTGGATTTGAGAATGTTAAAAAATCCAATCATGTTTTTAAACTCACAAAAGCTTTAGATGGTCTCAAACGAGGTCCTACAGCTTGGTATGAGAGACTTAGCATATTTCTTATTGAAAATGGTTTCACAAGAGGCAAAATGGATATTACTCTTTTTATTAAAAATATTGAACATGGTATTTTGATTGTGTAAATTTATATTAATGATATTATATTTGAATATTAATAAACTCTTATGCAAGAAATTTCCAATTGTCATAAAAGGTGAGTTTGAAATGGGCATGATGAGAGAGCTTACATTCTTCCTTGGACTTCAAGTGAAACAAACCAATAAATGTATCTTTATTAACCAAGCTAAGTACACTAAAGATATGTTAAAAAGATTTAGGATGGAAAATGCAAAAATCCTTGGCATTCCTATAAGCCCATCCACTAAACTTGATAAAGATGAAAATGGTAAACCGATATATGAAAAATAATATAGAGGTATGATTAGCTTGCTTCTTTATTTAACCATTGGTAGGTTAGATATCATGTTTAGTATTTTCTTATATACAAGGTATCAATTTAAACCCAAGGAGTCACACCTTATAACCATGAAAAGAATCTTTAGATATCTACTTGTTACAAAAGATCTTAGTTTGTGGTATCCCAAAAATTAATGTTTTAATCTTATTGGATACTCTGATGCTGACTTTGCTGCATGTATGCTAGATAGAAAAAGTATTAATGGAGCATGTCACTTCCTCGGTACATGCCTTGTTTCATGGCAAAGTAAAAAGTAAATCTCAGTTGCTCTTTCCATAGTTGAAGCTGAATATATGGCAATTGGAAGCTGTTGGGCACAAGTATTGTGGATGAAACAACAACTTGGAGACTATGGTTTGAATTTTAATAAAATCTCAATACTATGTGATAATATTAGTAATATTAATTTGACAAAAAATCCTTTCAACATCCTAAGACTAAACATATTGAGATTGAATATCATTTTATAAGAGATTATGTTCAAAGAGAGGATATTGAGCTTAATTTTATAAATTTCAAAAATCAATCAGCAGATATTTTTACAAAGCCCCCCCATGAACATCAATTTTATTTTATCAGAAATGAGCTTGTAATGATTAATTTTAATTAATTTAATCTAAAAATGCTTAGATAAGATTTATGGATATTTTATTTTTGTTCTATTATTTATTTTATGTATTTAAATATGTTTTATTTTTTTTAACTTTTCCTTTGATTATTTTATTGTTTGATTGTTATTCCAATTTTTAGTGATACTTTTTTGACCAAGCATGCATTCATTTTTCATCCATTTCACATTACTCCATTTTTTTTTTATTTTGCACTCATTTTGTGACATTTGTTAACACATTTACTAGAAATATTTGACAAGTCACTACTAATACTCCCAAAATTGGCAAAATTTCCTTTGGTTGGACCACACTCAAAAAGGTTTTGGAATAGATTATGTGGAAGCTACACTTTTTCCAACTTTTCCCAACCTTTTCTACCTAAGTCAGCTTATTAGGCTAACAAGATAAGCTACCTCTTCTTATTAGACTTACACATTTTAGGCTAAAAAAATAATAAATTCACTTTTTAATTTTTTTCCCTTTACCACTCATTAAAAAATGGTACTTTTCTTTTCATTTTTCCAAAATTCCTCACTGACCCACAATCAGAGAAATCGCTGGTCACTTTGCTTCCATTTTTTCATAGCAAGTTGACCCTTTTTTTGTTTTCGAAATCTTTCACTATTTTGGCTTAAATTTCTTCTCATCTTTTAAACTAATTTCTTATACCTTTAAATCCATTTCACTCACTATTTTTTTTCGTTTTCATCAAATTATGAAACATTGAATATCCCTTTAAAAGGGTTTGTCTTTAAGCCTCAAATTATACACATTTTCAAGTCATTCTTGAACTACTTATCCCCTTGATTCCATTTTTCATTTTGCTCAAAATCTATTTTCAAAAACCCATTCTCAAAAACACAACTCTTTTATAAAACTGAAATGCCTATTCTGCACATTCTCATCACAAGTTCATCCTCTTTTCTTTTCTTCTTGAATGGCCTCTTAAAATTTTCTTATAAAATTCCCAAACTTCTTTTACATGAGCCCACCAACCAAAATCTGATGTTTTTCCTATGCTCACAAAAAATGTGTAACCCCAAAAAGGATAGACTTAGCTTTCTTAGATTTGATGGCTTACCCTATGTAGATTACATAAGGAAGCTGAGATTAGAACCAATGCTAGAATTAGATGACTTTGCATTTGAAAGCTATACAAAGCTCTTATTTGCTAACCTTGATGCTTAGAGGTAAATTAACACACTAAACATATATCTGAGGGGTAAGGAACATGAAGTGACCTTATCACTGCTAGATCATATTCTTGGAGTACTAGATAAGAGAGCTTTAGTAACACTAAGAAAGAGGGAGCTTGGAATAAAAGGTTACAACTCTGCTCAATGGATCTTTTTGATCTCTGGTAGAAAGAGCTAAACTACTCTGATAGGTGACATGCTATCCAAAAATAGGAAGGTACCTTATTGTTTCTCAAATCATTTTTCCTAAGAAGGGTAGGATGAGTAATCTAAGTGGTTTTGAAGCTTTTTTACTCTAGACTATAGACCATAAATATAAGATTAACTTAGGACATCTCATTATCAAACATATGATTCATCAGTTACACAAAGAAAGAGTTCCCTTTCCTTACAGAATGATTATTATTAGGATTTACAGGCACTTTGGCTTTAACTTATCTCATGTGGTTGGTAGGAAGATGACAGAAGGAAACACTATGAGTGCCAATTGGAACTTGACCTTATTTGATCAAGGGAGTAAAGTCAAAAAGCCAAAAAGTCCAAAAATTTCTTGTAAGAAGAGAAAAATAGAAGCTTCTTATAAGAGACATGTTAGTGACTCCTCTTTAGAGACTTCTAGTGCATTTTTTGGAAATGATAATAAAACCCCCATAGCAAAGAGAAAGGGCATTGTAATTAGAGAAGGCCTAACTCCTATCCTAAAAAAATCTAGATTCACTAGTTAAAAAGATTCCAAAAGTAAAAGTATGGCATGAGAAGATGATAAAAAGCAATAACAAAAGCATTTGAAGAAGCATGTTAAAGAAGTTTAGAGAGTAAGGTAAGAAGAATCATCTAGAAGGCCAATAAGGTTGATGGCCTCTAACTCACCACATCAATTTATTGTTGCTCCAAAAAGTGACACATTTGATGAGCTCATCCTGATTGATGAAGATGAAGGGGAACACCTTTTCATAACTCCTCTTAGTATTTTTGACCCAAGTCAGCAAGAGTAACCTTAATAAGAAAGCTAAGCTAAGGGTACTTCATATTCTAAGGGGGAGGATACCTTTGATACTTTTGATGATGATGGCATCTCATCATGTAGCGATTAAGAACCCTCTCTAGCTCTCATTTTGCACCAAGGAAATTCATATATGAGCAAAACAACTGAATCTATGTTTATTGATGCTTTTATTGAAAAAGGGCAATATGAATATGAGACAATCTTCATTGGGCAAATTAAGACTATTGAAAATGCTCTTATGGCAATCGATGTGATATGCAAACTACACAAGCTGAAACCTCCCTCAAAGAGCAAGTTGAGATATTGATCAGTGATTAGCCTCAAAACCATTAGCAAACTAGCCTATGATCATCAAGACTAAACCTAGTAAATTCACCCACTTACCTCCTATTTACCGTTCTTAACCCATGTATAGGGGAAATTTTCATGAAGAATTACAATGGGCAACCTCCACTCAAGGTCTTTACATCCCCCACATTCCACCAAGCCTAACTATAATGATTAACATGGTTGACCTATTTCTCAACACTTATAACACTCTCTTTCCTGAAGCACCCCATATGCCTCTTATCCCAACCAACTTTGCCAGCTGCACCATAGCTTTTCTAGTAACTAGTCTTCCTGCTCCAAATAATAGTGAAGCAACTAATGAGCAAGCTGACCTATGCCTTACTGAATTTAATAGACTTAGTATGGTTAAAGCAAGAATTGATTTTCTATAAGTTCAAGTTAAGTATATGCAAGAGGAATCGGTAAAGATGAAGGAATAAAATGCAAATTTAAAAGAGCAACTCAATAAGCTACCAGGAGTCATTGGATCTCAAATTCAAAATGCTTTAAGCAAGATTGGGAGATCTTAATTTTGCCATGCACCTATCCCAGTCGGGTCTTATCACTTATGTAGTTGTAGTTTCGAGTTCTATGTAGTTAGCATTGTCATTAATCTTATGTTTTATCATTTTTAGCATATTCTAAGTTTTCAATTACTTTGTGTTAGTTTAAGATGCTTAGAAACATGCACTATTCATTTTGGAGACTTTTGTATTCACTATTTTTTTCTTTGCAGTAGCAATTGCATTTCCCTTATAGGATCATGTACCTTCACTCTCATTTTATATATGATCTATTGTTTCAATGTGTTATGTGCATTCCTATATCTTTGCTCTAATGCACTAGTGTATTTATCATCTGACAACTAGTTCTTGTTTTGCTATGTCTCTGGTTTGCATTTCCCTAACCTACCATGGTGATTTTGGTATCATGTACTTGTTAGTTCTTTTTTATGATGAGAGGGGAGAGATGATGTAAGAGCAAATCATGATTAAAGAAGTGTGGAATGGTTAGTATATGTTTATACTTACATGAATTAATACAAAAAGCAAGTAGGCTAGTTTGAGCTTGCCTGAAAATAAGGAAGACTATAACACAAAAAAGTAAGACACTCTGCTGCCTTGCGATGAAATTTTACTATGTCTACTAGTTGTTTAGTTAATCCTTTGTCTTTTTTGCTAATCCTAGTTTTGTAGGTGAATCGTCATAAAAAAAGGGGAGAATGTGGAACCCCATGTGTCTAATTGTTTAGATTAATTAGATTTGATAGTGAAGTTCTTAACTAAATTTACTTGCTACAAAACTATAGCTTAAGTATACTACTGCTCATTGCTTTTATGAGATAAATTAGTTAGTGGCTTAGATAAGCTGCAAGATTAAATTTTCCATAAACTAATTGCTTTTGATAATAGTCCTAGCTTAGTTCTTTTAAGTTGATTAAAATTGTTACATGAGCTACGTGTATGTTTTGATACCTATCTGCAATTTGCTCCTTGGTTCTATGCTAAAACCAACTAGATATTAGTTATAAGTTGACTACATCATTGGCTAAAAGTGATCTAAGTTTTCTGATCAATTGGACTTATTTTGGTGCTTAAAATTTTCAAATGTCAGCTTAATTTTTTACTATCTATTTATATTTTTTAAGAAATTGGGATACTTTCTCTTTACTTTTGATGCATACTTACAGTACTATCCTAACCCATTTTTATTAATATATTTCACTTGTTTGGTAAAAATTGTATTGTGCATATAGTGTACTAACTTTCCAGATTAATGTTAAAAGTTTTACTTATTTGAAAAATTAAAAAAAACAAAACTATTTTTGTGTAGGTTGCTCCTTGCAACTTGATGTACTACAACTTTGCAGTTTTGTAGAAAACTAACTCTATAGGTTGTTCTTTGATGTGTGCCACATTATGGTGACTTAGGAATGGATTGTTATAGCTAGATAGACTTTAAAAGAGCAAGCAAATGAGCTAGCCATTGTACCAGTGCCAACTTTTACTAACTTGGCAAAAGATTAACACAGATAGACAATCCCTAAAGAGCAAGCAAATGAGCTAGCCTCTATACCATTGATAATAAGAATTCATAAGAGTTCATTTTCCCAACTGAAAGAGCAAACTGTTGCAACTCTAAAACCTTTGACCAAAAATAACAACAAACTAAAAGTGCAAGTTTCTTCAATTCCAAAGCCTTTGACTGAAAGTGACAACACACTAAAAGAGCAAGCAACTTTACTTGGAGCCCAAGTTGAAGAATGTGCTCTTTGGTGCCAAGCTCATCTATAAAAAGGGAGATGTTCTTCACTTTTACACATATCATTCAAGTAAATCTTCTTCCTTCTCTATAAAACTTCTCTCTCTAAAATCTCTAAGTTCTATAAAGTTTTCTTTGTGTTTCACTTGTAAATCCACTCCTGTAAGAGATTGAAAAACATTATAGTCTCTTTGAGATAAATCATTTTGATTCTTGAGTTTTTGTAAAGATTCACTAGCTAGAGGCTAAGTGTAAGTGATACACTTGTAGAAACCTTGTAACAAGGAATTATGCCTTGGTGTAAGGCTAAAAGATTCTCAAGTGGAGAGGTAGGATTGTTTGTACCTTTAAAGGTCAAGTGGGAAAAATGGTAAGGGATACTTGAAGGGAAAAAAATGCTATAAATAACCCTCAAGGTGTCTATTGCCCTTGAGAGAGAGGTGTAGACCTAGAAGGACGATTTTTCCTTTGAACCATTGAACATCTATACATCGGTGCTATTATTCTTTTTCCTTACTCTTTTATTTTTCATACACTTTAAATTGCTTATCTTTATATACTATTTACTTGATCTTTCATATATTTGTTAATTATTCTTGTTAAGAGAAAATTTTTTAAAATTATAATCTTGTTTAAAACACCAATTCACCCCTCTTGGTGTATTTGTCCTATTGAATCTAATATTTTAACATTTCCTCAAACTCAAGATTGTAAAAGATTTGCTATCTGAATTTTGAAAACTAGTGTATAAAACTGGCTGGGGGAGTGAGCCTTGATGAAGATGTTAGCAATTTAATCTGCAAAGGAAATAGAAGTAAGTTAAATGATGCTTTGGAGAACATAATGATATATAAAGTGGCAATCATTCTCAATGTGCTTAGTATGCTCATGAAAGGCATTGTTATGAGCAATTTGCATAGCACTGTAATTATCACAATAAAGGAAAGTAGTAGAGGAATGGAAACTCCCATATCTTGAAGTAACCATCATAACCAGAAAAGTTCAGAAATAGTATCTACAAGTGCTCTATGTTCTGCTTTAGTACTAGAGTGAGATACAACTGTTTGCTTCTTATTACATTGAGAAATTAGTGAATCACCAAGAAATAAGTAATAACTAGGAGTAGAGTGATGTTCTATAGGGTCATAAACCCAATCAACATCAGAATAAGTTCAGAAACCTAGAAAATGAAGTTCATGAAATATTGCTCTTTGACATAACAAATGATATAGAGAACTGTAGCAAAATGAGTGGTACATGGAGCAATTATAAACTAGTTAACAATGTGGGTTGCATAGGTAATGTCTAGTTGAGTGATAGTAAGATAAATAAGACTGCTAACTAATTGATGGTAGAGAGTGCTATCACTAAGAAGAGTACCCCATCAGTAGCTAAAAAATAAGCATTAGACTCTAGAGGAGTGTGTACAGCCTTAGAATCTATAAGACTTGCACAAGAAGCAAGAAGTAGTATACTTGGCTTGAAACAAATAATATCCAATTTGATTAGATGAAACCTCAAGTCTGAGAAAAAACTAAGAAGCCCAAGATTATTCATTTCCAATTGTTGACTGAGAAAGGATTTAAGATCAGTAATGCCCTATAGATCATCTTTAGTAATAATCATATCATCCACATAAAGAAGAAGTAATGTACACCCTGAAATAGTTTTTTCAAATAAACAATGCATAATCATGAGGACTAAATTAAAAGCCAAATCAAGAAGTAGTAGGGCTAAATTTGGCAAACCATGCTTGAGGTGTTTGCTTGAGTCCATAAAGAGCCTTGCGTATGTAATACACTTTATGAGGTGGATGATTATAGCCAAAAAGAGGTTACATGTACACCTTTTCAAATAAATCCCTATTGAAAAAGGCATTTTTAACATCCATATGGAATAACTTCCATTGCTTAACAATAGTAATGACAATAAGACCCCATCTAGAAGTGAGACAAGCTATGTTATACACTAAAATAACCTCGCACGGACAAGTCCCAGAGGCACGGAGGACCAATCCTCGGGCTCAAGAAAAGAGCCTCCGAAAGTTCAGGCAAACAACAGCGAGCACAACGAGCGTCTAAACCTACCTCGCTCGTCTCAATCAACCATGGATCAAGGGGCCATGCTTCGGCGACAGCGCGACTCAATGATAACGGGATCAAGCATCGTCTCAATGACCGCTCCCCTCGCACTCGCCTACTCTCTACGACAGGTCTAAGTGGCTTCCCCAAGAAGCCCTCGCTTGAGATAGTAAGGCACCTTGCCTGACATAATAGCAGTTACATGCCTACATGTCGGCCTAAGAGAGCCTGCATCACGGCCCATTGCCGGGGTACGAACTCCTTAGTGTCTTTTCTCATTTATTTGATATAACACAACTGTAGTTAGCATTCAATGCACAGCACCTCTCCTTCTTCTATAAA
>JANHAO010006163.1:0-21692 GCA_026873985.1 Saraca asoca
TCTCAAAAGAGAACTCTTGAAAAGTCTTGAGGAAGAGTGAAAGAAAAATGATGAGTTTAAGTATTTATACCTCCCATAAAAAAGTCTACAAAATTCTAGCAATTAAACAAGTATTAAAAAATCATTAATATTTTGAATACCTATTGATTTTTATAGACTTTCAAAAAGTATCAATTAAATACCCTAAAATTTTCGTAGACTTTTTTAAAGTCATTAAAAATCAACATTGAATAATCCATGACTTTTATAGAATTTTTGAAAGTCATTATTAAATGCACTCAAACTTTTGAAGTCTTTAAAAGTAATGATTAAAGAAACCCCCTTAAGGTGTTTCAAAGGATTTGGGTGTGTCACAAGTCAAAACGATTTTGATCCTTTTTTTTTTTTTCTTTCTTATCATTTTGGGAGATCATAGTTTTATTTTGGGATCCATAATTTTAATATAAAAATATTTTTATATCTATCTCCCTCTTAAAATTATGCTATCTTTTTTCTTAAGAAAAGGAAAGGATTTTTTTTCGTAAGTTGATGCTTCAACTTTTGTCCCTTGCGGCATAGAATTACACTAATTTTTTTCGTAGTTGATTAATATGTGTATTAATATATAAAAAATGAAATAAAAGTTAAACAAAATTAAAACTAGACTGGCTAGGCAATTAAAAAGACTGGATAATGCTACGTAAAAATGGATAATTTAATTTAAATGGTAAACAGTTACACATTTAATAAAAGACTGTAAGTGGTTTTATGTTGAATTTTGTTATCTCGTACACTTAAATAAAAATTTTAGTTTTAAATACCTGAGTTTAGGGCTGAGCCGAGTTTTCAAACACATCTAATTCATGTAAAATTTATACCTTCAAATAAGTCAACTCACCAAAACCCCAGTTAGATCTATACATGATTAACAAAGCATTATATACTGCATATTTTATATAGGTGGAGATCAATTGATATCGTACAACTTACACATGCAATTTAACGTCGTCGCATTGCTTTCTATATGAAATATATATATATATATATATATTTTATAAAATCGATCGTTGAATTTTAAATATTAATCATGTATGCCATATGTTTAAAATTATATATTAATATGATATAATTTGTTATTCTGTTAATATATTTTAAAATTGATATAAATTATACATTTTAAAGATAAGAAGAAGTTACATGTTTAATTATATACTAATCGTTGTTGGATTTTTCTGAAATTTGATATTGGAGATAATATTGTGATCACTTGTAATCCAACAATTAAATTAACAAAAATCACATTCTAAAGACATTCACGCAATGGTGTAAGAGTTGTTCTAAGTTAGCTTCAATGTGTGCACGCATGTCAATCGGACGTTTAACTTCCCATCGTAAAACTCTGACCAGCCTCTTTGGAAGATAGGTACCTATCTTGGGATTGATCGGGTTAAAAGTTTCATGTTGACTTCCTAGTGATGAATGCCCCAAACACCTCTTATAATGAAATTATATGCCGGCCCTTGTTAAATTTGGCATGAGCTATCGCATCAACACCACATTTGTTGATAAAATTCCTGACTGAAAATGAAATTGGACAAGCAAGGGCTGATTAGCTTACTACTCATAGTTGTTACAAGAATTGTCTGGATTTGAGGCAAACCTCCGAGAATTGAGAATTAGGATGAAGGAAAAATGGATCATAACCAAAATTGGAATGTGTAAGGCATCGCATGATATGGAAGATTATTAAGATTCTTTTTATACTTTGGGCTTTAGAGATCATTAACTTGTATTTAAGCATATTTTACTCTTAAAACGTTTGGCACAAGCTGCCATCAAAGTATATTGAGCATAATTTGCTCTCAAAGTTTTTGGCACAAGTTACCATCAAAACGAATCAAGCATAATTTTCTCTCAAAATGTTCAACACAAGTTGCAATGAAAGTAAATTGAGCATTATATGCTCTTTGAGCATTCGACACAAGTTTCCATAACATTGAATTGAGCATAATTTGCTTTCAAAGTGATTAAGCACAAGTTGCCATCCAAGTGATTTAAGCATAATTTGCTCTCGAAGTGTTCAACAAAATGCCATCATAGTGTTTGGGTCTAATTTGTTCTTGAGAAGTCCAAGTGGGTAAAACCAACCCTCAATATGATCGAGTGTGATTTGTTCTCAAAACATGATTCATACAAGTGATCACAAATATCACGAAGCTACTTCAATATGGGATAGCAGAGCAATCAAATAAAGGCAAATAACAAAATAGTTCATAACAATAATTCATGACATTACTTCAACAAAATAAACAGATAATGTGTCCTACAAAGAGTATTATGCAAACAAAAATTACACAATGAGGATTAACTATCAGTAGGGACAATAGGAGATAAGGCTTCATTGTGGGTATGATAAAACAAGTAGACTTGATCCAACTCCAAGTCAAAACCCATGGCAATCTCTAGATAGAAAGATTTTGACTTTTACTATAATTCTTTAGATCTAACTTTCAAATCTTGGGATACCGTTTCCAGTTCCTCCACCTCATCTAGAAGCTCAATTCCTTTGGCATCAATCTTTTGATCAAGAACAATATTTTCTGCTTCCAAATCTTTACAGTTAGACTAATAATAAGGTAGCTCTTTTTGAAGTATCTCCACATTCTGCCTCATGGTCCCTATCTCTTTCTCATCATTCTTCAAATGTATATTCTCCTCTAAAAGTTTGTTTAACCAGTTAATTAATTGTTCATACTAAGCTTTAAGGTTACTAGAAGCAAAACTCATATTGCACTTTTAAGTTCTTCAAATTATATGGAAAGAGATGATAATTGATTCTCCTGATCTTTTAGTCCTTTCTCTCATCATAGCCAGTTGATAAAAGTAGTCCATTAGATTCTTCCTTATGCTTTCCAAGTCCAACAACCACAAGTTTTACCATGAAAGACTCTCACTTTTATACTAATCATAAGAACTTTGTAGTTCCCAAACTTGATGTTCAAGAGTGGCAATAGTAATAGCCTGGCACAAGTGGTGACCAACCACATCACCAACAAAGCTCACCATATTTAAAGCAACACGATTAAGTATTTTTTTCATCCTTCTTAGACAAAAGTTGATTCCTATAAAGGGTGCTATAGTCAAACCCTTCATAGAAAAGTGAATCCAATTTTTTCTTCCTTGATGGGTTTTCCAAGAATGATGGTTAACCATTGTAGAGATTGAATGGTTAGGCAAGAAAGGGAATATCCCTCCAAAACTTCACGACATAGAATATCATCTATGCTTATGAGCTCTTCATGAGTAGTGCTTTTAGTTTTCTATTTTTTTGCTAGTGAACATTTGATGTCATAGTCAAAATTAAGGTGGATGGAGAAGTTGTTTGAGACTCAGGCAATTGGGGGTTCAATCACATGTTCCTTGTTGGTTACATGCTATGAGCAGGTAATCTGCTGAGTGCTTTAGTCAAGTTGATTAGTTTCAAGTCTAAAATGGAACTGTTGATAAGAGGTTTGTTGGATGAGTAGCACTGACCTTCGTGGTGTTTGGTGGGTGGTAAGCAATTTTGAGAGAGTTGGAGAAGATGTGTTAAGAGCATTGCCTAATCCCACTAGGATTTATTTGAGCTTAGCCACTCATTAAGCATTCAACAAGGCTTGAATCTTATCCATTAGTTAGTCAAAATGGTATTCACAAATCAATAACAAGTAAGTAGCACTCAATCTCTAAATTCAAAAATGACAAAATAGAAAGATGAAAGTTAAAGGAAAGAAAATCACACTTGACACATTCCTCTTATCCGGAGGACTAATTTATTCTGAAAACTTGATTGTCAATAGATCATCCTCATGGCAAAGGTAAATAAAAGTTAGATTAACTTATGATGTACCATGAAACTAAAAGATTAGGTTAATATAAATAAGTCCTATGGCCATTCTATTTATAGTTTTGAAAAAAAAAGTTTAGCAAAATATGCAAAGACGGTAAATCCTCTAGGGATCAAACCATCCTAAGGCTATCATCAACAAGATGTTTAGGGGTTCCATAGGAATGATTTTGACCTCGTGTAACACTTCACACTCAAGAAGATTCAAAATGATTATGTAATGAATCCTAATCTCACATACACTTAGAGGACTTGACACAGTGGTGAAAAAGGTGTCAGAAGTAATCTCCATCAGATCACTATTAATTATTACTTTTCTGAGGGTGGCTTATTAGCAAGATCTTGAGAATCTAAAAAATAATCCACAGAAGAGTGAGCCTGGGGCTCAGTGAGATATATCCATACCTAACTTATGAATGTCTCAATAATAACAATACACATGAAAATCATAACCATTCATTTATTTTTATTTCACAGCTTGTTGGTCTAATCATATGTCAAGGCTTCAAGCTATCATCATTATTCATCACATGTCAATTCGCTTTATATCTCTTTCAAGTTTCTCAAAATAATAATTTAAATAAGAGGAAAAATAAATAATATCAATCAAATGCTCATATTAAGCAAAATTCTCTTCATTACTCTGTTCCAGCCTTATCTTGCACAATTCCAGCCTTATCCCTCACACCAT
Source organism: Saraca asoca (assembly GCA_026873985.1). Taxonomy (NCBI): domain Eukaryota; kingdom Viridiplantae; phylum Streptophyta; class Magnoliopsida; order Fabales; family Fabaceae; genus Saraca; species Saraca asoca. The sequence goes on from JANHAO010006163.1 coordinate 4,557, forward strand.
ATCAAGATGCACTGATTCGAGATCCGGTTCATTTACCCCCATCTTATCACACCATATCAGGATGCACTAATCTAGGATTTGGTTCATTTACCCCCATCTTATCATATTATTCACATTTCATCATCATCATATATCATATGCCATTCTATGTCTTATAGGGAAATTCTTAACTTTAAACAATATCAATACTCATAGAAACTATATTACAACATTCATATTCAATCATAATCTTGATCACATGGATCACATTCCATTAGAATTACAATCATACGTTCTTTGCCTCATTATCATAATAGCTATCACAATGATTATCATAATATCAATACATAAACAAGTATTAGATTTATTGATATTGGCTTATGAGTTGCTTAATTAGGATTTCTTAGGCAAGTTCGGGCTGAAAGAGTATGAAATTTTAAAGGTGCAATCAGAATCACGAGTATGATTGAAAATGAAATCCAAGTAGAATAGCGATTAGAATTATGGGAATTAGATAATAAGGATTCAATTTGATCGAGGAAATCCAATTTAAAATGCGAGTCTGCTTACCAAAATTTGAAAACCTTCGGGAAGTCCAAGTTGTGTATGTGATTAGAATCATGATTAGAATTGAAAAATAGGGTAGGGTAGTTTGATTTGAATCCCAAGAATTTAGTTCAATTCTTGATTCGGATCACAAGACAAAATATAACTTGATTCTTATAACCATGATCATGGGGACAATGTAAAAAGTGGTGATTCGACTCGTGAATTCTAGAATATGCAGATAACACTAGAAAATAAAGGAAACAACTTCCAAACTTATACTAAATCATAGGATTTCAACACAACATATTTTAAGGACTTAAACACACTTAAAACCTAACCTTTTCACTAAAAAACCAACCATTATATCAACAAGGCCATTCAAACTCAAACTTTTTTATACAATCACAAATACCCATTTTTATTAACTTATTTCCACAATTAGAGGATTTCAAACAATAAACATAATATAATTTGTAAGGAAGATATGAATTACTCACATTAGCAATTAGAAACAAGAAATCTAATCAAAATCCACAAAGGTCCTTAATACTCTTCAAGAACAAGAACAAGAACAAGAGCATATTAGTTTCTTAGATTTTTCAAGATTTTTCTTTCACCAAACAACCAATTACTATTAGATTATGATTTCATTGCAAAGAACCAAACTAGAAATAACAGATTTAAGCTCCAAAATCACTAGAAAATTATATGGGTTCATAGGTTGAACAGTAACATGAATAATAACTATTAACTTAAAAAATTCATAGCTTAGATTTTACCCCATGAATCAACATGATTTTGGTACCAAATTAAAGAGGAAGAAAAGAGGAATCAACAATAAAAATTTGAGAAATTATCATGAAAAAATGAGAGACTTACTTGAAGAGAGAGAATGGTATAGAGAGAGAAAATGTGTAACTTGATGGAGAAGTTGAATTGCATGGATTGCAACTGGAAAAGGGGACAGGAGTAAAGAAGCACCTGGCTTCTTGATTGCAAAATGGAAAATTTTGAGTCCTTTGACCTTTGACTTCCAATTGACCCTATTTTTCTTTTAAAAACTTTTCTTATTTTCTTAATTTTGAGTCCAAAATTAATGTACTCATCGATTGCTTACGGTCATGAAATTTTAACACAAATTAGTTAAATTAATTACCTTTATAATGACTATAATTTTACTCTCGTTAGGCACCCATAGCCTTAGTTTTGATCTTTTTGAAGTTCTCTAGAAATTAAATCTCTGAAAACATGAATTTTATTTTCTATGCATTCACAATGGGAATTTCAATTGCTTGAAAATTCCTAAAATTCTTACAATCTAATTCTATCATATCTGGAATCTTCATAGCCCATAATTATAGTTTCAAAATTCTTAAAAATATTAAATTTACCTTTTTGGATTTTTCAAAAAGCTATTTTATTATCAAAATTAATTTTAGAAAATTCGAGGTATTACACTAAGTACCTTCGAGGAAAAATTGAAGAAGTAGAAAAAATAGATATCGACGCTTTAAGTTTGTCTACCCTATAGACCACTTTGAACAACTATAAGAAAGACCAAGTATTGGATGTTAATTGGATTATGTATATGTTTATATACCTAAGAATAGATTGAAAGGGGAAAATGGGGGCAAATCCCTAAGTTTCTGGATAATAGGACCATAAAACATGAAAGCCATTTTGGATTATGACTACAAATATCATCTCCCTTACTGGCAACTCTGAAAATTATGTTGGAATGGCTTTTTTTCCCTATAATGGCTATTGTGAAAATTGTTTAGAGTTTAACCTTATTCTAGGGATCCTTTATTTTAATATTAGTGACTTCTAAATTAACCCATTTTAAATCTACTTTCTCATGACTAAAATGACTAGGTGGAGTGAAGAAATCATCCATTGATACCCAGAACAATTTGAAGACAAAAAGCAAAGTAACAAAACATGAAAAGATTTAGTGATGAAATACCTATAAATAAAGTTAGAACATACCACCAAGGCTTGGAGACTGGAATGCAATGTCTCTGGATTTTGAATGTACTAACTTCAAGAGGAAGTTTTGGTTCCTTTGAAAATAAGGAACTAAAAGGTTTTAAACCAATGGTTAAGATTAGAAAGACTGGATAAACCAAATTATTTGGCACAAGGATCTTGACATTAGCTGTTCTAAGATAAGTGGCCTAGTCCAAAATCCTAAGGGTGCTTATTCCAAAATTTAGTAAAAGGGAATAGAGTAATTTTGTTACAGGCCCAAGGTTAACCCAAATAGGAGATTGCAAACATAGTGTCCAAAACCTAGGAATTAAAAAAATATACAATGATTGAATATTTTGTTACAAATAGTTAATGGGTTGTTTGGGACTAACCAAGTAACCACCCTAGGTTTGCTACAAAAATCTCATACTAGCCTCACTCAACCAATTGGAAAGGGGCTAGTGATAAACTTGGCCCAAATGGATAAAAAACCCCTTCTGAGGCCCAATTAAGGGCCTCATACAAATAAAGGCATCTTTCACCCCTCTACACTTGTATAAATGCCATGCAATTAATTGAATACTTCACTCTTATTTGAATACTTTCCAACTTTAGCATTAGAGGGGTTTGGGTAGTTGCAATTGCTCAAGCCTTCGTATAGTTGACTTTCAGCCACTGTACTTAGTTGTTGGATATTAGAGCAATCATCAACATCCATACCTATCAAATTAATAACATAATGTCGGAAAAGAAATACAAAACCTCAAGTTCAATAAAATTGTCATCACCTTAAATTGTCAAAAGAAATCCAAAAATTTAAGTTCAATGCAAATCATAATTTAAATTTAATTGAAAATGTAAAACTATGACTATAATTAAAAAGTTCATATAAATTTGTAAAACTTTAACTATTAAATAAAAACAACATAATGTTAATTGCCTCTACAAGCCACCCACTTATTGTACATATCATTTGCTAAATTATCTTTCCATGTACACCATGCAACACTTGGTTTAATGGTTTGCATATTATCAGCTGCTTCCAATTCTTTATTGTTATCGATCTTATCCAACTCTGCTTCCATTGGATCTAGAAGCATCTCCTTTCTAATTAGAAAAAAAAAGACAAGCTTCTAAGAATTGTCCAATGAAGTTTTAACAATCTGAAAGTTCTTTCAATAACATTTCTTGCTGCATAATGTCTTAAGTTAAACACTCCTTGAGGGGTTATAGGATCTTGGCCATGTCTCTAATCATTCATATGGTAATGAGTCCCTCTATAAGGTGCAAGAAATCCTCTATCATTGATATATCCACCATCCATAAGATAATAATATCCTAAATCATAAAAAATTATAAATTTGATCTTGATATATCAATTAATTAATTACAATACCAATTTCATTATTCTTACCCATTGGAACCTTTAAGCCCATTATTGCTAGTATTTGCATCACATAATACCCTAAAATTTGAAGTAGATCCCTTCCAACCTTGTAAAATATGTGTGATTTTCATGTCTCTTGCATATGTTCCTAGCACATTTATGGCTATTTTACCTTTTCAAGTAAGACATCTTGATTTATCAACTTTAGGAACATTGACTCTAATATAAGTATCATTTAATGCTCCAAGACAATTCTAAATAAAAGATAAAACAAACCAATTTTAAAATAAAGCAATTAAGTCTTATGTAAGTAAAACAAAATAAAACTACTATAACACTAATAGGTTGTACCTTGAACCATTTCCACCTATTACCAATGTAGTCTTCATGACCACTATTAGGAGCACTAAGTAAAATTTCACGCAATCTTAACACAACATTTAAGACTAAATGTAAGTATAAAATTAAATAACAAAAAATAAATTTACCTTAAATTATTTAAATTTTCTTTATTATTTTACTTAATTATATATAAAATTTTATAAAATAGATGCAATATATTATTATTTTACCTTGTGCATCACACAGGTCACCAATTAAAACTATATTTCTCATATTAGTTTGCATTTCTTGATACTAGTATTTAATCATGATAAATTTATTATAGATAAGAAGAAAAAAAGATATCTACATTTTTTATAAAATTAAATGAATTATATTTTCTTATCATTGGTAAAATGAATCCCTTATTCTCAATAATGACATTGCAAAGCCAAAGTTTAATACATTGTTGGTGATTAAGTGAAGAAGTCCTTTGGAATGCTAGCAACATGAAATCAATTATTAATATAATTCAAGCACTTAAGGTATGGAAATTAGAAAGTTATATATTTATTCTTATAAAATAAAATAACAAGAAACTAAAATTATTGTGCACTTACAAGTTGTAAATATGTTACATCATGTAATATTCGTACAAGATAAAGTATATCTTTTAATTCGGCTACTGCAGATTGCATTCTGGGGATGAGACCCTTGTCTTCTGAGTGTGTTGTATGCTTGTCTCCTACTCATGGAATTCCTAGGTGAAAGTTATTTTTGGTGAACCAAAACCCCTAGTCGGAGGTCATTGCCACCTTCTTTCGAGACCGAGCTTGTTCTCGCTAAAACGAGCTCGTGTAAGGAAGGTTGCTGATCACACAAGCTGAGGCTTCACACTTCTAACACCTTAGTGAGCTAGAGCTCTATAGCTGTCCGAGTCTTTTATCAACCCATTCAAAGGGCTTCGGATCTCATCCATAACATTAAGCCCCCAACTCTCAGCTCGCTTCACGGGTTGGGAGTTGAGTTCTTTTCAAAAGTTGTCCCTTTGCTAAATACCATGCAGTCAAAGCCTTTATTAAGCATGTTGGTTCATTAGTTCCAAACCATTCCTTCTATTACACATGTTTCATAATCACGGACATGTCTACCTTGTTTTCTCCTCAGACAATTATTGAAGGTGGTTGGAAGTTCTCCCGGAGCCCTCGATGGGATTAAAGCTACTTCTATTTAAGATAGTAGAGGCCTTCTTTTCTTACTTTAGAGAAATTTGATGGGAACTTCAAATGAGCCCCCTATACCTCTGGTGTTCTATTTTTCTAGTGAGGTGTGTATGGTCTACTGCATAAAAAGCTTTTCAAGTAATTATTTCTTGAGAAGAAGGGAAGATCTCTTGAAGATCTTGGATTATTTCTTCCTAATGATGCTGGGGAGATGAACCTTTCTAGCTGCCTTGGCTTGTTTTCGCCAAATCTATCAAGTTAAGCGGGGAGCTGGGAAGGAGTTCTAAACCAAGGAGGGCAGCAAGGGAAAGAGTTGAAATCAAGCATATTTACTATCCCTTCTGTAGATTGGGGCTATTTTTTTTGGGTCATGAATCTTTCTTCCAGTATATAGGCTAGATTAACTTATATTTTGATTTCTTGATGTAAATGTACCACGTCGAGGCTTTTTTTTTTTGAGTGAGTGAGCTTTCTTCATGATTCTACTTTACTAATTCTCCTGCATAATACAAACAAGAATACGAACTCATTGCAATAGTAAAATGAAATGCTCAGATGACCAATCGTCCAAACTCCTTTGTTAGCCATAAGCTTAAACAGAGCATCTTGTGGATAATTAATGTATGGATAAATTGCATAAGAACTGTACCTAATAGAAGGTCGCATGAGAGCTGCGAACACACAATTGCATGAAAGCTGCAAATACACAGTCACATGAGAGCTGCGAATACACAATCGCATGAAAGCTATGAATACTCAATTATACTGGAATGAACTCCAGCAGCCTCAGCCTGAAGGCTGGCAATAATTTTCAGGATGAGCCCCGGTGCCTCAGCTCAAAAGCTGGCAATAGTTTCAGGGATGAGCCTCGAAGCCTCAGCTCAAAAGCTAGTAATAGTTTTCGGGATAAGCCTGATGCCACAGCATAGAAAGCTGGCAATAGTTTTTGGGATGAACCCTAGAGTCTTAGCATAGAAAGCTGGCAACTTCATCAATTCATCTCTGGAATGAGCTCTAGGGGGCCTCAACTTAGAAAGCTGACAACTTCGTCAATTCATCTTCGAAATGAGTTCCGAGGGGCCTCAGCTTAGAAAGCTGGCAACTTCGTCAATTTGTCTCCAGAATGAGCTCTAGGGGGCCTCATCTTAGAAAGCTGACAACTTTGTCAGGTCACATGAGAGTTGTGCCTTGGACATATATGTCCTAATGAGTGGCTAGCCTTGTCGACATCAAGGATGACTTACTTTCGTTACAATGTTCTTCTGAGAATCTTATTCGGGAATCTAAACAGAAAGTTAGAGTACTTTCATTAATTTCTTAAAAAAAATTCATCATAAAATGGTTCTTATTGTGTGGGCCTTTTCTCGCTGATAGTCCCATTGGGGACGCTTTGATCGTTGGCTTAGAGGCTGCACCACGTATTCTCTTAAACGGCCTCTCCTGATCAAGTCCTCAATGGTGTCCTTGAGTTCCCGACAATTCGAGGTGCCATGCTCGACCTCATTATGATAGGCACAGAACTCTCACTGGTTTGTTTTTCTATAAGGGACCCATATAGGAGCAAGTCTCTTGAAGTCTTCATTTTCTCTTTCTGCAGTGAAAATCCAATCCTGAAAGTCTGACAGGACATTATACTACCCATGGTGAGCTAAAGGTTGAGGCCGTTCACCTTTGGGCCTATGGGACCTCTTGGTAATCTGCATACCAGAGTGGTCACCTAGATGCACATTGCCTCTCTTCTTACTTTGAGCAGAACCATCCTCATCATCTTTGTTTTAGATTTTCCCAAGCTGAAGGTTTCTTCCCATTTGATCTACTTGGTAGCCCGTTCATAAAATTCGATTAAGTCCTTAACCAGGGACTTGTACAGGCTCTTATACAATTTTTTATCTTTGCGAGGTCCCATAGAGATTGTTGCCAACATGGTTCCTTCAGATGGGTTCTCCACGGAATTCTTTTCAAGTCTGAACCTAGTGATATAATCTTTCAGCGACTCGTGCTTATATTGAAAGACTATCACGAGATGACAGGGGGGCATGAACTGCCTTTTCAATGCCCGTTAGTGACTGATGAATTTTTACTGGCACTCATCCTAGCTTTGTATCGAGCAAGCTGGAAGGCCTTTGAACTAGGCCCTAGGTACACCTCCTAACGTGGCAGGAAAAACCTAACATTTGACTAGAGGATCGACTGTTTGCAAATCCATCTGAATGTTGAATATGTCCAGGTGGTCATAAGGATCAGTATCCCTATTACACAGAGGAATCGCAGGGACCCTGAGCTTGAGAGGGAGAGGTTGAGTCTTGATCTTTGTGGAAAATGGCAACCTATTTTGGTAATGAGCTCGGTCATTAGGAGCTCAGAGATGCTCTTCCAACTGATTCATCTTCTGATACAATTCTTCTAGTAGTGGGTCTTATGCTCCGGATCGCTAACTAGAAGACTGTTAGCCATCTTGAATCTCATGGTCATGAAGGTGATGACTTGGAGCTTCCTCTCTAGAGCTCACAGCTCGCTGCTGCCAATGGATATTCCTAGGTGAAATAGCTTTAGCCTGCCTTTGCACATCTTATGCTTGTGCTAGTATCATGACTACTCTAGTTAGCTCTCCCATCATATTCTCTAGTTTCTCCTAGTGTTGAAGCTAGGTTTGTATTCTATCAGTGCCGTTGGCAATGGTAGCGGGCTGAAAAGAGTTAGCTGGGGGCAAGCTAGAAGTAACACCCATAACAAGAGTGGTGGAGGAGTCCTTATGGACACATGACCTTCTGGAGGATTAACCAATGCATTCAAAGCTTTGGTAGCTCTTCCCTTTACCATTATAGCAAAAAATAGACCAGAAGACAGATGAGTCCCCACAGACGGTGCCAAAATGTTGACATTGGATTTTGGTTCTGCCAGAATCTAGCCAATAGAAGAGGTTTTTTTATGACTCAAGCTGTAATCTAGTTCCAATCTTAGTAGATAAATGCAGAATGGAAAAAAGAAGGAGGATAATAAGGAACACAAAGCCTTTTTAACATGGTTTGGCTAAATTCAGATAGTACCAGACCCTACGTTCACAGTAGTGTATTGATATGGGAGAATTTCTATAGAGCTTCAATAAAGCAAATTATGCTTTTTCAGCCTTCGCTTCCCCTTCATTTTTTATAGAGTGCTCCTTCCTCCTACTTATAGAGGAGGGGAAGCTACAATAGTAAATTTATAAGTTATAAATATGTTACGTTATGCAGTGTTTGCATGAGACAAAGCATATCTTTTAATTCGACTACTGCAGATTACATTATGCGGATGAGACCCTTGTCTTTTGAGTGTGTTATATGCTTGTCTCTTACTCATGGGATTCCTGGGTGAAAGTCGTTCTTGGTGAACCAGAACCCCTAGTCAGAGGTCATTACTGCCTTTTTTCGAGACTGAGCTTGTTCTCATTGAAATGAGCTGGCATAAGGAAAGTTGCTAATCGTGCGAGCTGAGGCTTCGCACTTCTAACACCTTAGCGAGCTAGAGCTCTATAGCTATCCGAGGCTTTTATCAACCCATTCAAGGGGCTCCAGATCTCACCCATAACAGTATTGCTTGTCCTTAAATTGCTTGTCCTTAACAATGTCAAAATTTATGGCATCAATATCAAATTCCAATGTAAGAGAGCTAACATAAACATCAATTTTTGTCTTAAATGTTTTTAGAAAAGGTCTTCCTAGAATGATAGGAGCTACTTAAAGGATTATCTGAAATTTTTAAAATTTAAAATGTAAAAGTCCATAAGAAAGATGAAAACATCCACCTACACTAAAACATCCCAAATTTAAATATGCATAAATTGAATAGGGCATGACATTTTTGAATGCACCTAAGTCTAGCATGACATTTTTAAAATAATTCTGACTAATTGCATATAGGATTGTGAAAAAACCTGATCCTTGATTTTTTAGGAAGTTTCTTTTGAATGGTAACAAATACATTTTTTCCCACTTTTATTTTCTCATTGCCTTTCATTTTCCTTTTGGTAGTGTATAGCTGCTTTAGAAACTTTGCATACCTAAGAATATATTTAATGACATCCAACAAGGGTGTATCCACTTCCACTTTCTTAAAAGCTTGCATAATGTTTCTCTCTTTGTACACTCTTTACCATACTATGCTAATCTGATTAGAAAAGGATGGAGAGGAAAAATTGAAATTGATTGAGAACCACTTTTTTGTTTTGTAGGTTCTACCTCTTTTTGCTCTATAATTTTTTTTGCTTCTATTTGACTAAAATTGGCATTTCTTGAACTTTGGTCTGTATTTCTTTACCACTTCTTTATAGTATTGCATTCACATTTTTTTGGGATTCAGAACTATCTAAGAGGGTAATTTACTTAAAACTTAAGTTTCCAAATTGGTTACTTTTGTCTCTAAATTCTAAAGCCTGGTATTAAATTTTTGTCAACATTGTTGCATGTTGGCTTGTTGATCCTACTTAAACTGCAAGATGTCAACTCTTATATGTCATTGGAAGTACAAGGTTATTTTAGGCCACGGTTTAAATTAGGTCCTCAATGGCTTTGTTAGAAGATGGATTTTGGTTCTATTGTATGGCTTGAAATAAAGCTTGTTGAAAGGAAGTTTGTTTTCCAGCCTGATTTCCATATTTCAAATCGGGGTGGTCTCTCTAGCCAGAATTGTGTGTTGGAATATGGATCGTATAGTTTTGTGGCTGTGTTAGAACTCTTTTATTTTCTAGAAATCCTACCATGGCATGGACTTACTTGAAAGGGTTATTCTCTTGGAAGCTTGGACATGCCTTAGTGTTGTGTCCAAGAAATGAGCAAATTCTACACACTTTTGCTCTCTATATTTATTCCAAGGTCTATTTAATTTGTTGAACAATCAAGGTTAAGTCTGTCATTTGTTTCTTAAGAGCTAATCACTAATCTTGTGGTATAGACAACTAGTATATAGCTTTTTAAATCTCTCCCAGTAATCATACAAGGTTTATCCACTATGTTATCTAATGCTACAAATTTCTTTCCTAATGTTAGTAGTTCTTGGGTAGGGATATATCTCTTCAAGAAAAGTCTTGTCATTTCAGACCATATACTGATGGATCCAAGAGGAAGATAGTATATCTAGTCCTTAACTAAATCAATTAGTGAGAAAGGAAAGGCTCTCAGTTTGATTTGCTACTCTGAAATTCCCTGAGGCTTCATGGTAGAGTAGACAATATGGAACTCCTTAAGGTGCTTGTGAGGATCTTCGCCAGCCAAGCCATGAAAGGTAGGTAGCAAGTGCATCAAACCAGACTTTATCATAAAGGCTACATCAATATCAAAGTAGTTTATACACAATAGCTGCTGGTTCAGGTCTAAGGCAGTTAGCTCCTTCAAGGTTCTTTAATTAAAAGCCATATTCTCCAAACTAGTGTAAGAAGATGAATTGTTAGAAAGTAACTCAATAGCAATGTCAATTCTAGGACAAGAGGCTGTTCATTAGTTAGATGAGGAAGTAGAAGCTTGAAAAGGTCTAGAGTTGTACTTGATCTCTTTTCTTAAAATCTACAAGATTCTTTCAATTTTTGGATCATATATCAAAACAAAATGATGATAGGATTAGGTCATGTACAAAAAGAATTACCAAGAAAATAAAAACCAAAAGAACATAAATGAGAAAATTAACAAAATAATGTAGAAAAATGCTAAAATTTTTTAAAAGAAACTTATTAAATGATGAAATTTTGCAAAGAGAGGTCGATGTCTATGTTAAAGCACTAATTCTGATTAGAAGACTAAAAACTAACAACCTCCCAAATTTTAGCTCCAAATTCCACAGAAAATTTTGATGTCAGCCCCTTCCCAAAACACCTGAAAACTAAGAAAACAATACACAAAATGGGGTGAAAGCACAAAAAAATAAACAAAATTTAAAGTCTAATCCTACTACTAATATCCTAAATGCTAAACTCTACTAAAAACACAAAAAATTAATTTAGCCAGTCTTGGCAACAATACCAAAATTTTACAACTGTCAAGATTGATAAAGATAATATACCAAGCTACCTTAGCTTATAGCAAGGGTAAGACTAGGTTGAATCACAGAGACTGAAGATTAATTCAATGTATTAATAGTAAAGGCAGAGGGTTTGTGACTAACTACTCAAAAAATGAAAATCAACAAACTGCATTAGCCAAAAGCAAAGAGAATCAAAGATAGAAAGGGAAAGATAAGTGGAAAAGCTTTAATCTAATGGATTATTGCATTCAATCTAGTGGTTGATCATTGGCACCAATATTTCATTCCCTCTTTGACTGCTTATCCAAGAATCAAATCAAGCTTAAAGCCTAATCAATTCTTATTAATTTCCTTTTAATTTGGCTAATTGAGACCAGCACCCAATTAACCTTTATTACTAAATTGATCAAAGCTTAGCACCCCAATCATCTCAACAATTGCATTAAGATCTCAAACATCAAGATTGATTAATAAATTTACCCTAGTATCAAATTCATTAATCACCCTTGTTTCTCGAGGATAATTGACCTACATTGGTGTGCTATCAAAAACATTAGTATTACTCAAGCCAAATTGTCATAAACAATAAGGATTATAGAAGTTTAGGTAATAGTTAATTACAATAAACAATAAATTAAGGGGCCCCAACTAATTATTCTTTCAAAACAATTAATGGCATTGAAATAAAGAAATAAGTAAATCAAATTGAAAACAAATCAACAATAGAAACAAGTCTGACAATCAACAAGAAAATTGAAGCAAAATTTCTCTTAGATTAAATAAAAAGTTTAGCTAAACATTAAAATAAAAACAAAAACAAAAATCAAAGAAAAGAGAAGGCCTTAAATAAGATGGTGCTACTTGCGCTAGTAGAACACCTACTTACAAAAGCAAAGAAAAAAAGAATGTAAAGAATGAAGTAATTAGGTCACAACTAAGCTTTTATATGAGCTCACTGCTTTCTCTACTTGGGCTGCTAATTAAGGATAGAATGAGGCATAATTAGATATGAGTCTCTTCATAGAAATTATGAACATATCTCTTAGCCATCCAATAGCCTTAAGTTTGCTTAAAAATTTGATCTCCAACTTAACTTGTTGGCTAAAAACTAAAACTCTTGTAGAGTCATCCAACCTATAATATAATTCATCACTTGCATCTATAGCCTTGAAATTTAATTAAAATGGTGCAGTTTCACTTCAAACCCTTTATAAAATTATGGAGGTGGATCTTAGCTATCTAATGGGCTTAGTTTTGCACCAAAATGAGGCCTAAAGCTCCAATTGTGGTTAAAAAACCAAGATTGGTTTTGGGTCAAGAGGTTAGCATTCTATTTTGGCTTTTAGACTAAATTTGCCATCAAAATAGCTGAACTAGACTTTGGACTTCCATGACATTTGAAGAGCATCCTCTTAGCTTTCTAAAAACATAAAAATCATGCAAAATTGAAATATAAAACTTAAGATACACTTGAAAATCCAAAACAATGCCAAATTATAGAATTGATCTAATTAAGTATATAAACATGACAAACGACTAAGCATAGAAGGGATATAAAATGTGTATAAATTATGTTCATCAGTTAGTACAAAGCATATGTGGGCAATGTTAGCTTAGGTGTGGTCAAATGGATTGACAAGTCTTGCTAGCTAGTATGTATCAAAGTGAGGTGTTAAGGCCTTAATAATGTTCTCATGTGCACAAAAGCAGCATTAGTGTGCATCCTATATAGGAAGAGTGCATAGGCACATGGCTAATTATGCCACTAGTGCACAAGTGTGTGCATGCGATGTGGCACCTAATAAGGAATGGTTGAAAGTAGTTGTGCATGCAATTGGGTAGCCAGATTATAGTGCGTGATATGCATGGCTATTGCCTACTTGGTAGCTAGTTGTCTAAAGCAACTATGTGATAGTTACTTGGTGGTTATTTCCACCAGAACTTAGTAGTTGGGCATGTCAACTGCTTATGCCCATATGGCAAACATGCATGCAATTATTCTTTTGTCCTTTTGTATATATATGTCTTTGTAAAGACAATAATTGGTAGTAAAAGAATGCATAATGTTATTCATTTAGTCATTATGCTTAGTTTGTAAAAGTGCAAAAAATAGATTGTGTATTTCCTTAAAATTATTAATAAAGGGTTAGAGATGAATTGTTTGTAAATTTCCATTGTCCCTATATGTTTTGCTTCTTGACTAAATTATTTAGTGCTTGTGAAAGAATTGGCTAAGACTAAGTCCAAAGCTTAGTGCTATCATAGAAAATTTTGTGGCTTTGAAATTACACCCTATGATAGTTGGTATTAAATACTGGTTCACTCTCATATTTCTACTTCTTCCATAAACAATCTATGAAAAATAATGGTTTATAAGAATACAATTGGTCATGTGGCTTATTTGGAGGAGTTGATTGGCAAACCCTCCATGGAAAACCCACCCCCTTTATGTGCTGGCTATAAGGGTTTGGTGATAAAATTGGGTGAATAGACCATTGCCAATCAATGAGTGGCCAAGTTAAAGACATAGTACATGGAGTTAGGTTCAGAATTGATGTAGGCAAGGAAAACTATCAAGATCCTTATTGCTTGTAATAAGTATCGATATGGATTCTTAAGAGGAAATGGTACCCTATCCAAGGTAAAGATTCCATATCCAAAGGCCTTCACAAGTAACTAAGATACAATGGATTTGGAGAATTTCCTACGGGAAATAAAGTAATATTTCAAGGCTGCTAGAATCCCAAAGGATGATAAGGTTCACATTACTAGTATGTATGTAACTAGTGATGCCAAACTCTATTGGAGGACTCAGATGGAGGATGGTTCTTGAAAAAGAATTCTGATGTAGGACTTTTAAAAAGAGGAATTGATAGAGCAGTTCCTTCCTTGCAACAGTGTGTGGTTTGCAAGGGATGCTTTGAGGAAATTGAGATACATAGACTTAGTAAGAAATTATGTTAAGCAATTCAGTTTTTTTATGTTGGACATCAAGAACATGTCAGAAGAGGACAAGTTGTTTAACTTCATGATTGGATTACAGTCTTAGGCTCAGTTGGAACTAAATAGGCAAAGGGTATGGGATCTCCCTTCAGCCAAAGTCACTATAGAAGGGTTAGTGGATTTAAGGACTAACCAGAATTCTAAGTAGGATATGGGAAAATCTAAGTTGAAGGACAAAGGCAAAGATAAGGTTAGGGAAAATGACCAAGAGTTTGGGAAGATTGATGTTGGCAAAGAACAGGGTGCAAGGAAGGGTCCTAAGCATGCTAGTTATTTCATTTGCGACAATCCCATGAGGCTAGAGATTGCCCTAAGCAACAGAATCTCTTAGACTTGGTTGCTGCAATTAACATAGATGAAAATCCTAAATCAAATGGCCTTATGCAAATCAGTCCCTAGAGGCTTGTGAACATATTGGAGTATGATCATGATAATGGTTCAAACTTGATGATTATGCATGTTATTAATGGGTATGTTTTTTCTGCATTAATGGATACAGGTGCAATAAGTAATCTAATTGATCCAAGAGTTGCATCGCAAATTGAATTATTTGAATAGGGCTCCATATAGAATCAAGGTAGTCAATGCCTAAGTGTCCCAAGTAGTTATAGTAGCAAGGGGACTTGCTATGCAAATGGATTATTAGCAAGGGAATATCAACTTGACAGTGTTCTCATTAGATAGCTTTGATTTGTTATTGGGGATGGACTTTCACATTATGATGTAAGTCAAAATATTTCCATCTCTTTTTGAGATACTGTTTCAAAATTAAAGTAGACATGATATTACAAGAGATAGCTTGAGGACCAGAATGAGACCCCATTAGATTTGTATGATCAAGTGATGTGAGAGTCTAATGCTTAAGCTTAGAGAGAGCAATAGATTACAAAGGGAGAAGCCATACCAATGATGATGTTGGCTTTAATAGTTAGGGGTCACTTGTAAAACCCTTGAAATTAGAGCCATTAGCTAGTGGCATGGTTTGGCCTTGCTCCATGCATATAACTGGGGAAATGGGCATGTTTGTTGGCATGCTAAGCAAGGATTTATGGCTTTGGATTTTGGTGGGTAGTATGTGGCTTTTTACTACCATTTTATTGGATGGCAATGTGTAGATGCATTGTTGGGTGGCAATGTGCTGGCTGGCTAACTGGCAAGGAAATATACAATCTATGTTACACATTTTTATAGGGACATAGAGACAATCAGATGCATTTTTGCCACATAGGTATAGGTAGTTGATACCCCAAACAGCTAGATTTTAGTACAAATAACCACCAAGTGATTGCAACATAATGCTTTAGAAAACTAGCTACCAAGTAGGTAGGAGTTGTGCTTCACATATTGCAATCTGGTTGTCCATCTACATGCATAACTACCTGCAATAACTCCCTATTTGAATGCCACATTGCATGCACACACTTGTGCATTGGCCTTTACACATGTATGCACTGTTGGTACTATTTAGCACATGCCTATGCACTCCACTTGCATAGGACATATATTGTTGCCTTTGCCTACTTAAGCACATGAATGAGGTCTCAGCATCCCATTCTAATGCAAATCAGCCAACAACACCTGCCAGCCCTTTTGGCCAAGCCCAAGCTTGCACATAACCATATATGCTTTGTACCAACCATTATCACATTGATTCTTGCACCTCACCTTAGCTATGTTACCCCTCTTGCCATAAGTTATGCCTACTGATCATAATCACAGCCCTAAGAAGCCCACCCAAGCCTACTAGCCACCTAACATTGCATTCGCACACTGCCACTCAACAATATACTGATGAATAGCCACATACTACCCACTAAAATCTGAAGCCACAAATCAATGCTTGGTATGCCATTGAGCATGTCCATTTCCCTAATTATGTGTATGGTGCAAGGCCAAACCATATCACTAGTTGATGCCTCTAATGTCAAGGGCTTTACAAACCACCCCCACCCTTTATAGTTAATGTCCTCATTGGTGGGCTTCTCCTTATGAAATCTCTTGTTTTCTTTAAGCTAATAGAGCATCAAACTCACACATCACTTGATCATATAGATCCAATGAGGTCTCATTTTAGTTGTCAAGCTCTTTCTTGCAGTACCATATTGGAATTCCACACTAATCCTAAAATAATAACCCATTAAGAGAAGGAAATATCCTGATGTGCATAACAATGAGAAAGTCCATCCCCAATAATAAATCAAAGTCATCCAGTAGAAATATTGCCAAGTAAATGTTCCCTTACCAAAAACCTTCTACATAGCAACTCTCTTTGCTACCCTAATTGTTTGGGACACTTGGTCATTGATTACCTTGATTCTATATGGAGCCTTTTCCATACTTAATTGAGTCATGATGCAACTCCTAGTTCAATCAAATTATTTGTTACACTTGTTTCTATTAATGTAGAAAGAACATACTCATTAATAACAACATGCATATTCATCAAGTTTAAACCATTACCATGACCATACATCAATATGTTCACAAGGCTCAAGAGATTGATTTGCATAAGGCCATTTGAGTCAAGATCTTCATCTAGGTCAGCTGTTATAACCAAAGCTAAGAAGTTCTCTTGCTTAGGGAAATCTCTACCTTATGGGGATCATCGTAAAT
Source organism: Saraca asoca (assembly GCA_026873985.1). Lineage (NCBI taxonomy): Eukaryota > Viridiplantae > Streptophyta > Magnoliopsida > Fabales > Fabaceae > Saraca > Saraca asoca. Next base: position 21,594 of record JANHAO010006163.1, read on the forward strand.
GAAATAGCTAGCTTGCTTAGTACCCTTTCTTACACCGTATTCTTTACCTATATTGATCGGTTCAATCTTGACCATTTTTCCCAACCTTCTCTTTGACTT
>JANHAO010006164.1:0-21695 GCA_026873985.1 Saraca asoca
ATTACAGTGACAAACTGTATCAATTATTAAGGGCTACCTCTGCCATCTCTCTAATAATGCACAAGGTGTGGGTCCAGATTGCTCTGCCTCACAGGGATACTGAAAAACAAAGACCTTATCCCCCACATTCACATTCTCTCTCAACTTAACTCATTCTACAATTTACACCTCATAGCTCAATCTGATATTCCATAGACACACAATTTGGTTCAATAAATAGGAAGATGTAGATTTTTGACCATATTAACATGTGAGATTTGGACACATGAAATTTGATGCTGATTTAAAACTATTCTACTATCTTGTAAGTAATGTGTGTGTGATTTTAGAGTAATAAATCTAAAAGGTTCTAGTTATAGGAAGTCTGCCATAGATTTATGATTATACTTAATACATTCAGGTGGTGTGTACTAAATCAACAACAAGAGGAGCAAATCATTAAATAAAGGAAAAAGAATACATTAATGTTCAATAAAAACTGGAATATTTCTCTCATTAGCTTAGTGAACACAAGTAAATACATTGTGATGCAACTAAGAACCTTTCTTGAGTGTATTGTGCACTAAACTAATAAAAAAAAGAGCACATTATTCAATGGATGAGAGATAATGTATTAATGTATAATAAAAAATTATGCATATATAACTAAATGCATTATTTGCAACAAAGAATCTCTCCTAAACAGGGCTCTAAAATTTTAGTTAGAGAGCAATTTTATTTTTTCTATACTAGAGTGTAAAGCTATGCTTCTGTAAGTGTTGTAGGTGGAAATATGGAACTTGGTGAAACTTGGTTGTTACTATATTAACATTCATACCCATAGTGAATTCATAGAGTGAAAACTACACCAAAGACATTTTTGAGATTCATATTATAATATATAATGATGCAAATTATGAAAGACTTGGCATCTATCTTAACAAAGATCCAAATTCATTGTTCATAAAACAAACCAGAAATAGTAGACATGTAATTCTAGCGAAATATCATCACCATGATTAAATTCTAAAAATCCATTTTAATCAAACAATATAAGATTTAACAAAGATCAACAAATTAGCCACATTCAATTCATTGTACAACAAATCAATCCATGAAAATGCAAATTAATTGAATCGTTAAGTGATGCTGAACCTGAAATTTTTATCGGTATGTTTATAGTAAGAAAAGAAAGAGACAATAGTTGTAGCATGCTATTCGTAGAGCCAGAATCAACAAACAAAGCAATCCAACAACAATAGGAACATTTTCTAACAATACCATCATAGAAATCTGTAAAAGTTGTAAATTCAGATGAGAAAGACCTACCAAGATTAAGGAACAGTGTTAAAAAAGAGAAAGTGGTTTCGAATGGTAAGGAGATTGTGATGAGTAGCAAGCAATATATATTTGAATGGCTGCTTGATTTGGTGTCTCTGTGACAGACAGTGTGTTTGGGAAGAAAGAAGGTGAAATGGTGTCGTTGTTTCCTATAGAAGTGGTTGACAGTGCCGATTAGGTGGGGGTTGGATTGTAAAATAATTAAAATGGTTTGTATATTACAATCTAATCAGGTCTAATCCCACCCCCTAAGACTGATTAGGTTATCCATTATTTTGATGGAAAAGAAGGGTTTGATGCATAAGCTTATACAATACATTAATTGTACCAAACGACTAATAAATTCATAATGTATTGTATTAGCTTATCTTATCAGGCCTAATATGGTATACTAAATAGACCCTTAGTGTATTCCAAAAAAGGAAAAATAATAAATTAATTACAAGTTGAACCATGCAAGTTGGTGTCTACAATTTGGCCATGCAATTTGGCCTTGCCTTGGGTTTAACCAAAGTGGGCTTTCTAAAAGATGGTTGAGGTAGCCTGTTTCGTTCTATAAGCTAAATCTTGTCTTTAGAGCTGAGACTTGCAAGCTAAAGCTCATTGTCAATTAATCTAAGGCTAATGTGAGCATTGTTGCCTAGCGACCTGAGCTCATGTTTTGGTGTCTCGATCCGGTGACCTCGAGCTAGTTTAAGCTAGGTTTTTACTGGTTGGATTTGTTTGTTGGGTTTGTCTATTGAGCTTTTGCCAACCTATTTGCATAATTCCAAAAATACCCACAATAGCAGGGCTCATTAGAGAAGTCTCGTATATTACCTAGTTGGCAAATGTAATATTGGTAAAAAAGGCTATGAGAGGATGGCAAATGTGCATAGACTTCATAGATCTTAACAAAGCCTGCCCTAAGGACTCTACCCACTCTTGAACATTGATTAGCTAGTAAATAGTGCTATGAGCTTTGAAGTACTTAGCTTTGGCACTGTATTTTTAGGGTATAATTAATTAGAGATGCACCTTGAGAATGAATATTCATTAGAGAAGTCTTGTATTGTTGATGGTGAAATTTGATTCGTGCAGAGAATCCAAACTTCAGCTAACGGGAAGGAGTTCAAAGGACTAATACTACTCCTGAAGTGCAGAAGGAGGTGGGCTGAGAGGAAAAAAGGATGAGAAGATGGCATGTTTAACATGGTTTGGCTAAATTCGGACGGCACCGGACCCTACGTCCATGGCAAAAATTTTATTAACGTGTCAAAAAGTGAATTTAACAGAGTTTCTGCTTACAGAACTTGGTTCTCCCCCTTCTTCTAACAAGGCAATCCTATTTATAGAGGAAGGAGATGTTACATGCATTAATTATAAGCTACAGTTATGTTACATCAAGCTATAAATGGAAAAGACAATAAAGAGGCTACAATTCAGCTATTGCAGAATGTAGGCTGTGAGGTGGGCCCCTACGATCGGCTGTAAACTGAGCCTGTCGGCATCCTCCGCTTGGTGTTGTTGTGCCAAGCGAGGTGCTGGGCATCCCAAGCGGGAATTCCTAGCTCGAGGGCGCCACAAGACCAAGCAAAGTGCTTGGTTGCTTGGCGAACGGGTCTTACGGCCTTCTCGCTGGATAGCTGGGTCGCTACCTTACGAGACGAGGGCTTGCTTCACGGGATGGTACCGGAGGAACTTCGCTGTGCCGCTTTCTGATGGGCGAAGCGAAGCTCACTAAGTGCCCTTGACGAGGTGGAGGGCAAGCTAGCCTCAGTTCTACTATGACTTCTCGAGGCCATTTTTTGTATATAACATGTATATTACTTGGTTAGCAAATGTAATATTGGTAAAAAAAAAAAGGCTATGAGAGGATGGCAAATGTGCGTAGACTTCATAGATCTTAATAAAGCCTGCCCTAAGGACTCGCACCCACTCTTGAATATTCATTGGCTAGTAAATAGTCCTACGAGCTTTGAAGTACTTAGCTTTGGTGCTATATTTTCAGGATATAATTAGTTAGAGATGCACCTTGAGAATGAAAGCAAAATGACATTCATCATAAATTGGGGGACATTCTATTATAAGTTTATGCTATTCATTTTAAAAAATGCAAGAGCAACTTACCAAAGAATGATGAACAAAGTTTTTGCAAAATAGGTTAGAAGAAACATGGAAGTCAAGTAGTTTAAATGATCATTAAGTCAAGAAGTGTAGAGCAACATTGGCAAAACCTTGAAGAGACTTTTGCGATGCTAAAGAAGTATCAAATGAGGTTGAATCCAAAAAAATCTTAGGGCAAAAGCTAAAAAGTTCTTGGGTTTCATAATCACTGAATAGGGTATTGAGGCCAACCCATCTAAGTACCAAGCCATAATCAACATGAGAAGACTAACAACGTTAAGAAGGGGCAAATGCTCAACAGAAGGGTCATCACCCTTGTGTGTTTTATGTCTTAGTATGACCTCCCTACCACAATCATATAGGATAATGGGAAGTAATTCGCTAGTGGTGACTTCCAAAACTTTTGCCTCAGGTATATTCTCCTTTATACACCTATTTGTAGCAATACAAGTCTCACATATCTTAATATGAAGGGTGGGAATTAAGTAAAGATTCACTTCTATCGAGCATCCCTAGTCAAATAGGCATGCTAAGCTAGCAAACATAATCATCCTAGAAGGATTGAGCAAAAAATAGGATGAAGCAAAAGAAAGATAGGTTGAAGAGTTGTCAAGTGTCCTATGATCATACAAAACTATTATGCAGTCAACTACTGGTGAAACCCCTTTTCATGCTAACATATGGGAGTAAGGCTATGCTCCCAATAAAGTTTGGATAATACTCTGATTGAAGAGAGCAATATGAGTGGTAAAGAAATGAAGAAAGGAGAAAGGAAGAACTGGATATGCTAATTGAGACAAGAGAAATAGCTCAACTTTGAAATGACCACTATAAAGCAAAGATCACAAAAATGGCAAACAAAAGAGTAAAAGGTAAGGTATTTACATAAGAAGATCTAGTCTTACGAAGAGCGGATTGACCATGAAAGGCATAAGCCAAAGGGAAATTAGCTACCACATGGGAAGGGTCATTCAAAATACAAGAGAGCCTCCTTAACCATGCTTACTGTCTAGAAACTATACAAGGGAAACCTCTTCCCCAAACATGGAATGTAATGCACTTGAAGTAATAACATGTACAGATTTAGTCACCAAAAGTGATCCTATGTAGCTAGCATAATGAAATAAAAGTAAATGTTTACATCATATATGACTCAAAATCCAAGCAGATCCCTCGGTCTGGGCAAATCCCCTGGTACACTTAAAATTTGAATAAACCCCTTAGTCTAGGTAGATCCCCTAGTATACTCAAAATCCAATTAGATCCCTTAGTTCAGGTAGATCCCCTTGTATACTCAAATGCGAGCTGACCCCTCAGTCTAAGTAGATCCCTTGGTACACTTAGAACCATAAGCACACCCCTCAGCATTAACAAAAGCATTAAAATTAATTCTACAAAATGGCGTTCAAGCATATTCAAAATAAATTAATTAACCAATAAAATTCAACTATTTGGTAATTCAATAAAGGCCACAGAGCCCGTTGAAGGCACACAAAGACCAATATTAAGCAAATATATAAGCTCGTATAGTTGTTCGATTACACAAAGTGCAATATTAAAAGAAAATATATAAGCTCATGTAGTCATTAGACTATGCAAAGAGAAATATCAAAAAAATATAAATTCACATAGTCATTTGGTGTAGTCTTTACATAAAAAAGGCAACAATAGCAGGTTATAACAGTACAGTTCAAGTGGAAGACTGCGTAGTCTTTACATAAAAAAGAATTTGGGTCCTTTAGCACCTCTTCAAGAAGCTCCTCCTAGGACTTTATCCCATCGTCAAACATGGAAAAGTCAAGCAAGAGATTCCAATAGTCATCATCTAAATCAGCAAAGAAGTTTCCATTTGGGTCAGTGGTGGAGCCTCCATCAAAGACCTTTAGCTTGGACAAAGGGGATACAAGGGTGCGATCAAAAGAGGGCAAATTGTCGATAAAGGTCACCTCTAATCCTGGCTTAGGTTAAGAAGTCAAAGGGACAACAGACTTCTACTTCAGCTGAGCCTGAGTACAAGCCCTCATTGATCACTTAGAACCCATAGGACCAATTAGCAATTGAAGGCAAGGCCAAAAAAAATACAACTAGTAGAAAAAGGAACTTTTGTTGTTGACACTTTTTGAAAAGTAAAGGGTCAAAAATAAAACCAAAAAGATATGAAGTGGTTTACTGATCGAAAATGTAGCCAAGAGCCAATAAGGAATTCGAAAGAGAAAGCAGATAAGTCATAGCAGTTGAAACCCATAGTGATGGAGTGATGTAGTTGCCATTAACAAGGCCAATTTGGCTTATATATAAAGGATCAAGACAAATCCAATGGCCGAAAAGAGTCAAAATGAAGGGCCAAGATGGTAGCCTTGAAAAAATTTAAAGCTCTTGAAAAATGTAAGATATATGGAATATTGACAATCCTTGGGAAAGTAAGACCCTTAAATTATCAATTCCTTAGGAATGGGACACTCTAAAATAGTCAATCCTTGGAATTCAAGGGCCTGTTAGTCGCCATGAAGTTAAGCAATTCATTAGTATCTATATGGGAAACCTAACCAAAGTGCAAGCAAAAGAAAGTTGAAAGAAAATAACAACACGAAAGGCAATAAAAGCATGATCGTTCGATAGAATATAAGGGCTTATTGGAAGCTCACCTTGATAACAGGCAAAAGGAAACAATGCATTGGGAAAAATTAAAGATACAAGGATATGAGAACAAAGTAAATTCATTAATTTTTTTTATCAATTTAATTTGTACATATTTAAAAAAAAAAAGAAAGAAAGACTACAATAACAAAGAAGCATAAAGTCATTACAACTAAGCCAGCAATATAAACAAACAAACAAAAGCTATTAACAGCACTCAAGCAAAGTTAATCTTAAGAGAAGCCCTGTAGAATTTCATCCAGGGTTTTATCCTAGTCAATCTTGGTCAGGTTGAGTGTCACGTTGGGGTTAAAATGTTGAATTTGATGAATAGCCTCCTTGAACCTAAAGCAGATCATAGGAAAGGCCAAGTCTTCGATATCCTTCATAGCTTTTTATAGGTTGTCCTTGAAGGCTGCCTCGTTGTCCTCTTATGCTTGCTGTTTGGCCTCTAGCTCCTTCACTACACTCTCATTTTGCTAATGCAAGATATCTGTGTGCTTAGCCTTCGAAAATAGGGCATCCCACTCCTTTACGAGCTTAACGATGTAATTAGTCAGATCAAAGCTACTGTGGTCCTGATCAACTACTTCCTTTGTCTTGACCTTAAGATTGCTCTATAGATCCACCATGATTGTAGGATTAGTCTTGGTCAAATCTCTTTTACTTCTAGCAAAGGTGGCATTACAACTAAGAGAGGTATGACCCAATGAATAATCTAAATAGTGAAAGACTTCAAGAGGCGCAGAGGACTATGGTCTAGCAAGAATTCTTCTTCATGGTCCTTGTCGATGGGGAACAGCAAGTGATTATGTAAAAAGGCACTGTAGTTAGCATTCTTGTACTATAAGCTATCCATAGCATCAAAGGGTGAAGTGTCCCCCTTTAAGAGCCATAATTGGCTCTAACTCTTCCCAAGCTCCCACTTTGACCTTTTTAGCTATAGGGATAGGAGCCCTAGAAGAATTTCCCTCCTTACCTTTGCTAGATTTTTCAGAGGATGCCTTTCACTTCCTCGACGACAAGGTCTTACTCTGTCCAAAGGTAGTTTTAGGTCGGTTAGAAAAGGAAGACCCACAAGCTATTTCAACGAGAGGAGTTGGTTTAAACTGTGCAGTGAGGGCATTATTGGCTTTTCCCTACCTAAAGAGCATGCATAAATTTTGCCTATGCATTGGTTCGACATTTTTTAGTGTTGGATCTCTATAATTTCATGGTTCAACTAGCAATCTATAAGCAACAAAGGTAAGGGTTAGAAAAGTGAAAATTGAACAACAGCAATATAATAAAAAGGAAGCAACATACATAGTGTAGATTGAGCATCAAAAGGGCCTAATGTTAGTAGTCAAATGACAAGGTTCTAGTTGGTGATCAAAAGATCTTTGAAAAAGTGCCCCTAAGCTAGTTTAGTGGGTTTAGACCATTTAGGGGGGATAAATCGGTTCACCATCCTAGAGAAAGAATGGGTGGAACCCCTCAATTGCTTGAATTTTAAAGAAAGAGTGTTTCCATGTCTCAACATTGGTAAGCATATTCTTGACAAAAACATGATTTGGTTGCTAAAGGAAATGCATCCAACCCCCATTTTTCTATTAAGAGTTTGTAAAAAAGAAAAGAAAAGAAAAGATTTCACAGTGGGAACAAGGTGAAGTCAAAGGCTAAGAACTTCAAAACATAGAAGGATAGCCAAGCGTTCCAAGTCAGTTAAGAGGGGTAAACATTCACAGCTTGCAGAATGTTTTTTTGAAGGGCAGAGAAAGGGGACAGACATGCAGACGATCGACTACATCCCCATAAAAAATGATAAAGGAGGAAATGTCATAGTTGCATGCCCGTTCATCCTTTTGGGTGGGCTCGAAGACAATTCCCTCAATAATTTCATTCTGAATATGGACTTTCTTAAGCTCACCAATTACGTCAAGGTCATGCCATTCAAGCGAAATAGCTATCCATTTGACATCTAGATGAACATCCTATAGACTATCAGGAGTGGTGTCGATCAAATCTACTCACTTTTGTCTATGCTCATCACAAGATCGTTTGGCCATGACCATTCAAAGAGGTTGATCAAAGCAATAAAAGATACTTTCAAGTGTATACTCCTTGATGTTGGAGGAGGAGTCAGAATCTGATGATGATAGGTCGATGATGTCACCTAGGCTACCGAACATGAAGGGGAGGAGCACAATGATGAAGGCCACCTTAAAAAAGCAAATTTGATCAAAATAAGTAAAGTGAAAGTAAGGAAGGATGTTCAAATAATGATGATCTAAGGAAGATAGAAGGTCAGAAAAAATTAAGAAAAGTAAAAATGGAGCAAGAAGAGGCATCGATCTCTCTAGTGCAGCATAAAAGAATAAAAAAGGACTCAAAGTATAACCACTAGCAAGACCTACCATAGCAGACACAATATGCAAAGAAAAAGAAAAAGAAAAACAAAATGCAAAATAAAAGCAAAGCATCATAAAAGCAAGGATGGGAAGTTACTGGCAAAGAACTATGATGGTGAAGTCGAAGTCTAAATGCAAAACAAAAACAAAGCATCACAAAAGCAAGGATGGGAAGTTACTAGGAAAGAATTATGACAGTGAAGCTAAAGTCCAGGAGATTGTTGTCAAAGAAAAAGGTTGTGAGCAGTAACAATAGAGATCAAGGTTAAGAATAGAGAAACATATAGGTGACACGAGATGAATCCAACAACTGAGGACCTATCAGAAGGATGGCCTGGATGGTGATTCGTGACACCAAAATGAACTTTCCAAATCTCGAGGATTCTTGATATGTTAAAGCCATTATTACTAACAGCACAAATGGTGGCTAGTCTGAGAAACTTATTATGGGTGAAATTCGAGACTTCTCAAACGGGCTAGCAAAAGACCTAAGTAGCAGTAAAACTCCAGCTCGCTAAGGTGCTAAGGATACTAAGTCCCAGCTTGCACAATAAGTGACCTCCTCTACGTAAGCTCGTTTCGATGAGAACAAGCTCAACTTCGCTATCTGGAAGACAACAACAACCTCAGGTTGAGGGCTCTGGGTCGCGAAGTATGGCTTTTAGTCAGAAGCTCACTGAGCAGGAGACAAGCATATGTCACACCCAGTAGACAAGGGTCCCACCAGCAAAAAGCAATCTGCAGAAGCCAATTTGTAGGAGTTCATTTTATCTTGTACAATAAATGCTTGATGTAATAGATTTACAGCTTATAAAATTACTATTAAAACCTCTTAGACCTCTATAAATAGGAGAAGGAAGATCCCTATAAAAGGAGGCCAGAAGAGCCATATTGAAACTCTATAAGATTTTTTTCTCAAAAGCAATAACACTATCATGGACATAGGGTCTAGTACTACCCGAATTTGGCCAAACCACGTTAAAAACACTGTCTACCACTGCCATTCTCCCGCTTCACCATCTTCATCTCTCATTTCTTCCATCAGAAAGCAATTTGAGATTCAAAAATTGATCTCAGTTGGCTGGAATTTGGTTGAACAAAATTTCATTGTCAACAAAATTGAAATGCTACTAAGTAGGTAAGTCACGTCACCTGCTGAAAGGGAAAAGGGCAAATGACACAGCCTAAAATAACTAGTGATTTCTAACCATTCGACCAATGGTTGATTGGCCAGGGCTAAGTGAAGAACCAACATTTGGCGCAAGCTGCCTCCTATTGATTGATTACTCCTCTTAGTCAAGTGGCCTAGAGTATAGGCTTATCAACTAAGAACTTTATGAACTAATTGTTCAACTAACACATACCAAAAAGTGTTATTAAGCCTGCATGAACAATGTGACAGTAGTAACTGTTTAGCAAGATTCTTGGTAACATCAAAAATGCATTGCAGACACGTAGTTACAGCTCATTCGCTCAAAAATATGCTATTTGGCACATTTGACACCTATATATACCCACAGGTATTCCTCTTCTCAGAACATCTCTTACACACTTAATGAAACTCTGCTGAAATACTGACTTAAATATTAGAGCATACTTGGCGGACCACTTCTGTCATGTGTGGCTGACTTTCTTGTGCTTTCAGGTTATCCTTCGACCATTCTCTTCACCGTTGGTCAACACAGCATTTGAGGAAGTTTCAAAAGAAATAGTATGATTGCAATTTTTTAGTACATTCAAAATTTGATAATTTATATTTTTTCTCCTATTCAAAAATTAAAATATTCTTTTTTTAATCTTTTTTTTTCCTATCATCTAAACAATGCCCAAAAGAAAAATTCATGACCATCACACATTCCATATACCTAGCAACACCTAAACTTAATGTTGAATGGATTCTATCACGTCAATACTCCTCACACACATCATGATAAATATGTGCCAATTAACCTCATCACATGCAGCAGGGCAACACCACCGACAAGAATATTTGCATATAAGCATTTGTAGATAACACAAAATTATAATGATTGACACAACAATGTACAATAGAACCATTCACTCATACACACGTTACACACGATTAGTTGAAAGATTATTAATTATATATTTAAATTTCTTCATTTAACATTCCTTCGACCATAATATCAAAATATTTTAATTGTTTCTAATAGAAATCTATTGAATACGATATAATAATAAGGGATTTGAATAATAAGTTAAAAATTTATTCACCGTTAATATATAAAAAATAATAATAAATAATAACATTGAGATATGAGTATCATGGTAATATTACAAAAATTTTCCGCTTATCACACTACTTTGACCCCTATATATCATGATTATATCCAATTAAGTAAGTGATCCATCCTCCTCAAAAACATGTACATTGAACTTCACTACAATCCTTTCTTTCTTCAACCAAAACGCCAGTTCATTGCAGGAAATTAAGAACTTGTAAAAAGTGACTCTGGACCCTCGAAGCTTCTCAAGTTGCCTATACAGTCTATAGGGAAAAATAGATTAAAAATATCAAGTATGTATAGTAAAATTTTAAAATTTTTCTTAAACTCGGATTATGTTATTTATAAATTTTGGTTTGACGCTTTTAAAAAATTGTTTTTACAGACGGTTATTTATCAGCAATTGTTATAAACCACCTCCAAATCTTTTATTTTTTCACTTTAGCACAAATCAATTTCATTTTTATCACAAACCGGAGAAAAATTCCAAGCGAATTTCTTTAATTTTCTTTATTTTTTACAAATCAAAATTTTTTATTTTCTATCTCCAAGCTCTGTGTTAATTCAGCTTCTTCAAACAGATCTATGTCCAAATGCTGTTGATCGAAGGAAGTAATCAAATGAATTTTTTTCTTATGAAAAATTATTAGATATATTGGGTTCAAAATCATTGACTGACTTAAGCTTCTAGTAGGAATTTGTTTTGCTGCTTGATTATGCTTTTCTATATAGCTAGGACAAGATATTTACAGTTTTTGATTAGTGATTCTTTTAGGTGAATCACTCGTTTTGCACTGTTGTGTCAATGGACTACTCTTTGTGGTTTCGCCACAACACTACAAAATTTTTGTAATCTACTAGGTGTAATTACCAATCTGGTCTTAACATAACTGTATTAACAACTTGAAAGTTGAAACTCAGGGGCCGTTGTGTATTGATAATGTTTGAGAGTGGGGATGTTTGTGTATTACCAATCTGGCCTTAACATAACTGCATTAACTACTTGGACCTTTGATTGTTAAGATTTTCAATGGCAGGGCTTGTTAAAATTTTAATGATACAACAGTTGACAGTCCATACATCTATGTAGTTCTTTAATGATAAAACAGTTGACAGTTACCAATCTTTAGCTGATGCAGATACAATATATATTTAATATACAGTATTAGATACATTTTAACTAATCGTTAGGCCCATATATTAATGAAGAGAAGACAAGGGTGTTTGGAGTGCAAAATGGGTGGAAGGTGGAAGTTGGGAAATTTTGCGAGCCTTTGCTTTCACGCTTGCATATGTTATTTTAGACTGTCGGGAATTGCCTAACTCTAGCGTTAGGAGTGCTTCCTTTCAACTCAACCAACCTCAAGCATATGCACTTTTGAACAGTACTAATACTATATATGATAGAAAATTCAAAAATTAAATAGATATTAGAGAAAAGACAATTAGTTGTTATTGTAATAATGGTGGGACACAGATTTGATTATCATTAAAACGAAAAAGTGAACCTTATTATATATCAGATATGGATCTTTAACATAGACCTTAATATACAGTTATCATTAAAAGAAAAAGTCCTACTACTCCAAGGTGAGTGTATGTTTTGATGTTAATGTTACTGATACAGTGGATCAGATGTTGAATTTTTTTTTCCTGTTTTTAAAATTTTAAATCTTCTAATATTTTAAATTTTACAATTTTTTCATATGTATTTTATAGATTTTAGTTTTACAATGCACAATCCCAATGATTATAATTTTACTTAAACTAATTTTATTTTGTTGCCACCAGATATAAGAAATGGATATGTCACAAAAGTAAGGTGCTCTTCCTTTACTAGTCATGACACACCACCTTCATAAGTGTTGTGATTATGAGATAATAGAATTGAATTTAAAATATATATTGTTTGATCAGTGTATTTTTTGATTGTCGCCAAATTACGTTTAAACTCATGACTTCTAATATTTGATGAAAAAAATGTTTAAATTCTTATTATTAATATAAAATTTAAATTCAGTCTGATTCGTATTAAAATATATGAATTTATTGTAAATTATTTTGGTAACAAGTTAATAGGTATGAAAAAAATTCAACTGGGGAAAATCACAAAAAAAACTAAAAATTGCATTTAGTGGTGGTTTTTTAAAAAAAATTCAGAAAAAATCGTCACTAAATGCAACCAATATCATCATGAAAATTAAATTTTTTTAGAAAAATTCACAAAAAATTGTTGCTAAGTGCATCTAAAATCGTAGTGAAAATCAATTTTTTAAAAAAAATTCATGAAAATCACTACTAAATACATCCAAAATCATCGTAAAAATAATTTTTTAAAAAAAATCACTAAAATTACCACTAAAGACATGAATAACTATCGCTAAAAACAAAATATTATTTAAATTTTCTCGAACAACCATCAGCCAAATTCATGAAAAATTTTCACTAAAAATTGAATTTAAAAAAAAATCAGAACCACCACTAAGTCCATTACAAACTGTCACTAAGTCCACATTGGGGTCAATATCGTTTCAACAATAACTATCACTAAGTGAATAATCGTCACTAAGTATACTTTTTCAGTGGTTTATGAAAACCACTGCCAAATATTGCCCGACTCATGTATTTACGGTGATTCTAACTGTAGCTAATTAAATGCAAAAAAAAAAATCGCTAAATACATTTTTTTGTAGTGACTAATGATATGAATTATACCCTCTTAGAGTTATTCTTGGAATTTCCAACCTTTAAATGCAAATTTAATCTCCAAGCAATTCTATAAACTCTCCAACAAGTTGTATGATTAGGGCCTCAAAATTGTCTTTAGGTAACTCCTTTAGATTTGATCTCTAATGCTAATAGTGGTCCACACAAATGTAACATCCTGAATTTTCTAAAATGAATTTTGATAACAAAATGGCTTTTTGGAAACTCTAAAAATGGTAGCTTTGAAAAGTTCAAGAATTTGAAACTATAATTTTTGGATACATGGAAAAAATTTTATAAATAATAGGAATCTTTAGAAAGTAGAGGTTCTCAATTTAGATGCTCATGGAGCAAAAATTGTGTTTTTGAAATTTAATGTTCAAAAAAAACTTCAGCAAGATTGAAACTAGGTTACAAGTGCCCAGCAAGTGCAAACTTATAGTCATTACAAAGGCAATTAATTTAGCTAATTTGATTCAAAATTTCACGGCCATTGGTGATTAGTAATCATGTCAATTTTAGACTTTAGGTGAAGAATTTGGCAAAGTCACCAAACAAAAGAAATTATAATCTTGTTAAGGAAGAAAGGGAGTTAACCAATTTCTTTTTCAATTTTTGCCCCTTAAGAGGCAGTCGCTCTCTCTTTTTAAGAAGCAACCTTTCATCTTCTTCTCCAAGTTTTTTCCCTCTCTCCAAAAGCTCTTATTCTCTCTTCAAGTAATCCTTCATCCTTCCATTTAAATTTCTTGTACTTTTAGAATTGATTCCTCTCTTCTTCTTTAACATCACAATCTTATTGATTCATAGAGTAAAAGTTAAGTTATGAATTTTTTTAAATCTATTGTTACTATTCATTTCCCTATTTAACCCATGAATCAATCTGATTTTTATGGTGTTTTGGAGTTTGAATCTATTAGATACAGCTTGTTTATGTTAATTTAATCATAGATGACTAGTTGAAGAGGAAAATTCTGAAAGCTAATAAGCTCTTCTTTTGTATTCTTGAAGAAGATTGAAGATCTTTGTGAGATCTATTCAATATATTTGTTCCAACTGCTAAGGTGAGTAATCCTTACCTTTTTCATGAATTATGATGAATTCATGCTTATGATTTGTTAATTAGTTGATGCAAATGGATAAGATGAGTTTTTGGTGATTGTTTAGCCAAATTTGAGGTTGAATGGATCTGTTAAGGTGTTGTTTGGTTTATTGTGGAAATAGTTAAGTAATGAGCTTATTCAAAATTTCAAAACATGTTGAAATAAAGATTTGCAACAGAAGGTTGAATACAAAGTTGCTTCCCATATTTTTCTGCTATTTTCATGAGTTGAATTGCAGCTTTTTTAACTAAACCTACAATTATGCTCATAAAAATCTAACACTTTTGTTCTTACAATTTGACTCGAATTTTGAACTAAATTTGTATGATTCAAATTGATAATTCTTACTCTATTTTTTTATTTTCATCATGATTCAAATCATGTTTAAATTTAGACTTGCTAAAAGTTTTCAAAATTTGGCGAGCAAACTCGCATTTTCAATTGAATTTCCTTAATTCTACTCAAATTTCTTCAATGATTTTGACCACGATTCTAGTCAAACTTCAAACTCCAAAATTTTTGCACTCTTTTCAATTCAAACTTCTTTCTCTTTAAAAACTATTCTATTTCTTTGGATTTAAACTTACATGAGATACAATTAAGTTGAATAAAGTAGATGAGAAGTCTTGAATGAGTGATTTTCAAAGTTAATTCTAATTAACCTAGTAATTATTCATACAAAAATCATATGGAAGCAATGTGGATAGTTATAAAGATAGTGTGATAGAGATTGTATGTTTGAAATAGTAATGAAATGTTGGCCTATACGTGGATAATAGGAGAATGATGCTATTAAGATACTTGAAAAGTTTCCATGAAACATGGGATGGCAAGTGATGAATGACTGAGACTGTGGAAATGCAATTATTATGAATGGTATATGGTATAAAGTTTGAGAATGTATACAAGATATTGAATAGTATGTAATGATCTTGTTAGAATTCTAATTATTGTAAGTGATTATATAGTGTAAAGCTTGCCTATGTACATGAGATATGGTATGATATAAAATGTTATGAATGATATGAGAATGATGGGTTATGGTGTAAATAATGAATCAGATCCTAGTTCTGCGCGTTCTGAATAATGGAGGGTTATAAGGCAGGTGTTAGAGGGATAAGATAGAGTTTGTATGGGTTATAGCTGAATCGGAGTAACAAAGAAATTTACATTGCTTTTCTTTATTATGTTATTTATTAGAATTATTATTCAAATACATTGAATGTGATAGAATATGACTTGAATATGTGACTTGGTTATTGACCGCCTGAAGTTGTGTAAATAATATGATTTATAACTATTCTAAGAAATTTTAAAGGAAGATTAATGTGGAAAGATAATGTGAAATAAACTCATATGATAACTGAGTCCTATGAGATGTTAGAAAGTAATATAGTACTATAACCTAAACATATAATGATTGATGAGAATGGTTTGTGATCATGAGAAAATCATGGTTCTTTATAGTGTGACAATTTAAAATGTATTATGATATTACTTAGAAGTTAATTCCCTGGGTCTTTATGATATGTTGAATAATTTGAGCATGAGTTATGTTTTTTGAGAATTTAATGTATATGTGTTTGATTAAATATTGATGAATTCATAAGTTAGGTATGGATTTATGTCACTAAGCCCCATACTCACTCTTCTATGGATTATTTTTCAGATTCTCAAGAATTTGATACTAACCCACCTTTGAAAAGTAAAGATGGGTGAAAACTTCATGGAAGTCACTACTGATATAAATATTACCACAATAGAGAGTCCTTTAGGATTGTATGTATATTATGAGCTTGTTGAGAGCTTCTTGAATGAAAGTTTAAATCGGAGTATAGTAGCATCTGTACATTATAAAACCATGTTATATATCAATGATTCTCTCTTCATCTATAAGTTTACCCTATTAACCATTCAAGTTTAAGTATATAAGAGTGGGAAATGTTGAAACAAATATAAGTAGAAATGAATAATAGAGACAAGTTAAAGGCTAGTGATTATTAATTAGGGATTGATATTCACACTAGTCATTACCAGAAGTTTGGGTCATGACAATTAACCAATTTGATTCAAAGCCTCCATCAATATTCATGCAATAGGTAGAGTGGAAAAAACAGTCACTTAACTCAAGAGGTGCTACCTCTTAAAGGCATCATGAACTCGGCCAAGGTTAATGTTTAAATATAAAGAGGAGATAAAAAAAAAGAGATTACATCAAGAAAGGTCTTGGACACACAACATATGTGCTTGGGACAGTGTGTTATTTTTCTCGCCATTAAAAGGTTGGCATCTCTGCTATTTAAATAGAAGATATTAGAACACAAGCTAGAGTGGAGAGCAACCAAGGGTGGTGCACAAGCTAGGGTTTCATCCTTTACTTGTGTCATCCACTTCTCCAAGTGAATGGGTTGCATGACTAGGGTTGTTACTTTAGGCTTGTGTGCTACCCTCTTGGCCCAAGGTGTCCATACTCCTCAATGAGTCCAAACTCATTAACCTTCTTGCACTCTCTTTTTGTTTCCAATAAGCCCAAACTATAAGTCCAAACTCATAAACTCTCTTATGCAATAATTCTCGAATTGTTTTAATTCATTAATTAAAACAACTTTCTAAGTAAGGAACCATTTTTTCACTTATAATCTCTTCCAGAATTAATATAAATGTTCTAACAATATTCAAATATCAACATTGGAAATTTGCCACTATTTAATAATTGCAATCTCTATTAGAATTATTAAATTATTGATTAATTAACACTTCTAATCATGTTAGAATACTTAATTAATCATTTCAAATTTCCTAGAAGTTCACTACTTCAACACTTGAATTCAAAACATTTTGCATTCTAATTTTTCTTTTGACATTGGATCAAAGAGATTCTATTGCATATGACCCATTAAGTTTCCATACAAGTTAGCAATGAATTTATTTACAAGCATCTATAAGCTTATTTGAATTAAAACTCTTTTCATTTCAAACACCATTTCCCTAAATCATTCAAACAAATTCATAGGCCACGATTGGCTTCTAGCAAGGCATCATGACCAATCAGATGCTAAGAATAGATTTGTAGATATCAAAACCTATCATGATAAGGTGTTAGTATGTAATTCAATCACTTTCTCTCTTGATATTCAAATTAGACTTAGGAAATAGATCAATTGTCAACCCTAATATGAATGTCCAATTACAAGTGAATGTCTAACTATTTACTACTTCACAATTGATTATACATAAAACTCCTTTTATGTATAAATCAATACATAGCCTATGATTTTGATTATAGCACAAGTATCAAACATCTTTTAAATATCTTCCCTTATTGCCAAGGAGGACGAATCATTTCTTGATCAATCACTATCTTCATATATTTTGTGGTGCACCCAACGATTATTTGTACTTACTCTTTAGGAGAGCAAGTCTGGAATAATATCAAAATACACAACTTTATACATAAGGTAATATGTGGATCTCAAGTCTAAGGATAACTTACACTACCTTTCACATAAAAAGTCCATTCACATATGGTGACATTCCATATAGTTTCTCATTGTAGATCAATCCAATCATATGCTCAATAACATATACCCATATATGTCCTCCAAATATCAGCATGTCTATAGTGTATAAGATTACTATATTCTTCTAGAAGAATGTGAGATGATATATGTTGGTTTACTCATGAATTACAAATATCTTACTTTCTCAATAATTCAACAACCAAGGATATTTAAAAATACAATTATATATATGAATAATCTCATAACTATAATTCCAATTGTAATTAATTTATATACAATCATATTTCAAGGACTTCATCCAATATAATATACATATATATATATATATTAAAACTAAATTAATAAAGAGACCAAAACATCATGTTTATTAAATATGCTAAGATGTGTAGTTTCCATGCCATTATAACTAATTGTCTCTAAGACATCTATACTAACAATCTACCACTTGACCTGGAACCACTCACCCTTTTATCTAATCCTAATTTTTTTTTAAATGACAATCAAGCTTCTACTAGGATAGAGGCTTAATAAAGGGATCATCTATATTATTGTCTGTGATAATCCATTCTATTCTTATTTTGTTGCATTCTATGATTTCTCTTATCAAATGAAGGAAGTCACATCCGATGAAGCCTCCTTCAAACCCTAATTAGTAGGTCAATCAAAAGGCAATGTAGTAAGCCTATAAATAGCTAGTTAAGCCATAATTTTAATAACTTTTAGATCATTTCTATATTGTCTCCGATTTTGGGAAGATAGGAACTTTGCTAGGGGCAAGGCTCTAGCTGCAATTAAGTTTTCTCTTTTCCTTTTATTTCCCCTTTTATTTTTGTATGTGTCGGGTCCCAAAGATATAAAAAGATTGGTGGGAAAAACTTTAAAAAATTAGATGTGTGGAATTTAATTAAATGAGGATCTTGCCCTTTTCTCATTAGAGAAATGCATACAATCTTTGTTTGTTTTAAACCTGTTTGAGATATTAAAAGTAGAATTGATGATTAATGAAATGAATTAATAGATACAGAAAGTTAAAGAAAACAACAGAATTGTAAAGATAAAGAAAAATTGAAACATAGCTTTTTAAAGTGGTTCAACTTGAATTGAAACCGCATTTCAAGTCTACTCCACTTGATCTTTCATCAACCGAAAGACCTCTTCAATTGACCGTAAAAATATCAGGATTACCAGGCTCCTGAACTGTCAATTTTTACAATACACACAAGAAATTAACAGGTTTCTTGTTAACCTAGAAGAATTGGGAACATGCTCTTCTAAACCTAAAAGAAAACACAAGATTAACAGGTTCTTGCTAACCTATACAAAATTTCTAAATTCCTAGAAATCTCAAAATAAAAACAGAGATAAGAGATGTAGGAAATACAATACTAGATGTTTAAGATAAAATCTTAAACAAACTAAGAGAAAATCGTATATTATTTGATCTAGATAGCTTGCTTGAATTTTTTTGAAGAATTTCTTCAGAAAGAGTGAAAAATGAAGAAAAGAGAAATCTGCAGCTGTTCTTCTCAATATGTAAAACGATTTTTTTTTTTTTTTAGATTTGAAAGAATCATCTAATGCATAATGATTTTCTTATGAAAAACATTTATATAGACAAAGTTATTAAGTGGTAGTTAAGTGGTCATAACTGCCATAACCGTCTGTAAAAAAAATGGTTTATTCGTTGATACATCAATATAACATCGATTATGGTCTATTATTTACTAATGCATCGGTGTATAAATTGATGTATAGTGTATTACTTTTCATTGTTACATCGATGTATGTATCAAAGTGATAAAATTTCAAAAGTTTCAGTAAGTCCATTTACACTACATAAATCGGTGTGACTTTGATTTGTGTTTTTTAAAAAGTTTATTTATACATCGAAGTTGCATCAATTTATCATGCAGAAAAACTATTTTATAAAAAATTGATTTTCTTCAAATTATTTTCTTCTTCATCTCATTTTTCAGATTTAAAAATATGGATCAAATATTATATAAGTTTATTTACAATATAATCCTAAATGAAATAAAATAAAAAAATTTCTAAAAAATATTCTTGCATCAAAGCTTGTATATAACTTGATGTCCTTAAAAAAAATAATATCACCTGAAATCAAAAAGAAATCAGTAACAAGTAATAGTGTATCAAATAATAATGAAACAAATATATTTCTCATCATCAAATAGAAATGACTAACATATGTTTTTCTAAAATTTGTTTTTTCTAAAATTTATTTTTTTAAAATTTATTTTTCAACATTAAAACTAATGTGTAGCTTAGAGTATTCTAGTCTAACAACCTCTAAGGCTAACAGTATGAATGTGTAACTAAATTCTTATTTCAATCTAAGGGAATTTCTACACTAATTTTGTAATTCATTGTGAGACTTGCTCTTAATTTCAATTTATTCTCAATTTGATTCTATAATTTTACCATTTATAGTTGCTATGGATGATTGATTAAGGTATCCAAATAATTAGTTATTCATTATGATTTAATGCTAGCTAAATTTACATTGGCAATTTCATTGTTTGTGGTTGTAAGGTAGCAATAGGGTGTTAATTTGTTATTGGGGTAGATCAATTCCTCTAGAAAATTAAGGGTAATTAGTTGCATTGCTGCTGGATAATTTAATTAAGTAGACCAGATATTTTTAGAACTTAATGCTATTGATAAATTATTAAGGTGCTAGACTTTGACTGGTTTAGTAATAAGAGTCAATTAGGTGCTGAGCATGATTGGCAAATTTAGGAAGAAATTAGTAAGCATTAATTAAGTGTTGGGCTTAATTAGTATATTGGCTAAGCGGCCAAAATGAAAGTGAAACAATAGTGTCAAGGATCAGTTATTGAATTCTTGCAAGAAACCCTTAAATTAAGCTTTTCTCCTTCAGCTTTACTTTTTTCTTATTTCTGTTTAGCATGCATTCAACTTGTTTGTTTTAATTCCTAGTCTAGATAGTATCCAACTTGCCCCCCATTTTATTACACTATAACACATAGAAATCAATCTCCAGTCTCTGTGGAATTAACCTAGACTCACCTTAGCTACTAGCTTAGGTAGTTTGATATTACTATTTTTGTTTGTCTTGATAACCATCACTCCTATGCATATCAAGAACACATCATTTATTCTTCTCAAGTACTTAAGGATGGTCTTGACTACACTTCAATGACTTTTTCTTGGATTGGCCTAATATCTACTAGTGACATTTAGGGTATAGGAGACATCTGGCCATCTACATAGCATGAGATACGTGATTGATCATATTGATGATGCATAGGGAATTTCATTCATGTGTTTTCATTCATCTTTTGTCTTAGGACATTATTTCCTAAACAAGTGA
This sequence comes from Saraca asoca, assembly GCA_026873985.1. Taxonomy (NCBI): domain Eukaryota; kingdom Viridiplantae; phylum Streptophyta; class Magnoliopsida; order Fabales; family Fabaceae; genus Saraca; species Saraca asoca. Next base: position 21,382 of record JANHAO010006164.1, read on the forward strand.
AAACCATAAGACATGGGTAAGAACCCTTTCTTAGGCCTATTCATGATAAACCTTTTTAGCACTTTGTCTGTGCACGAGGATTGGTGGAGAAACCAAATAACCTTTTAAATCTATCACTATAGATCTTTATGTAAGTCTAAGATAGGTGCCTTATAGCTAATTGGGATTGAGCTCTATTGTATCATGACTATACTTTCTGTATTGATTTAATATTATATGAGGTTCTTTATTCATCTTACATTGCATTTCTTGTTTATTGCATATTAAGATGATGTCTATGGTGAGAAGTTCATTTAATTAATCCTATAAAGGGT
>JANHAO010006165.1:0-21699 GCA_026873985.1 Saraca asoca
GAATTTTGCAAGATTTGCAACAATCCACTAGGGCACCAACCAAAATTTATTATGATTGCATGATTGTAATAGCCATTATGAAGAATAGCATTCCACATCCTCACAAAAGCACATTAAGATCTAACATCATTTCACTCAAGAGCTTGTGGACAAGAAATAGATCAAGTTAAAATTTTGCAAGACTAGAGAGCAACTAGAAGACATTTTCACAAAGAAAGTTTCAATCATAAATTTGTCAAGTTGTCACATTTCGAAGTCCAGGGTTGGGATTGGCACGAATCACCAAATGGTGATCAGTGAACCTATGAACAAATCCTTTCTAAAAATCCTTTTTTATAATTTAAAATCATGAAAACTATGTGAAAATATAATTCTTGGGCCCTTGTATCTAAAAATCATGATATGCAAGGTTTTGCTAAAAATCATTTTGAAATGAATAATTTCTAATTCCTTACAAATAAATAAATCCTTTTTCTTAAAATCATAATCTATAAATCAGGATCTCTTATCTGACTTGATAGTTATTAACCACTAAAAATATATCAAAGACACCATGTGCCTTATTTCAATCATATGCAAGCTTTCAAGTATCTCCTAATTGACATGTCTTCCTTAGATTCATTAACCTAAAAATGTTAATGAATAGGATGAGTATAGCTTGAGTATTTAGTGAGTAGAAAAAAGCTAACCTATCTTTGGGTTGAAAACAATTTTGATACACTTAAATATAATCATAAAGCACATCTATCTCAAATATTTCCTACTTTTTATCTAAATTTCCTCCTCCTTACTTGCTATCCTTGGTGATATTGATTTGATGATCATGTTATAGTCATGGACTTGTCCATAGACTTGTATTATGGAGATTTTTTCATCCTTTTAACCTTGCATGACAAATAAATAAATTATACTATCATTGGTGAGTCATAGACAAGTGCTTTTTATTGAATAAATAATATGGCCCTTGGGACATTAATAAAGTTCCTTAAGTTTTGTGCCCTCCTATTCCATGAATATACATCTCCTATTGCATGTAGGCCTTCCAAACATCTCTAAGTTTTTCCAATTTCCTATATATTTCCTATTAGTTTCCTTCCTTTTAGCCTTACTAAGGAGATTGTTAACCTAGTTGTGATTGCTTTGCTATCTTAATTTCTCTAGTTTTGATGTTGAAAACAATTTTGTATCTAACAATATGTTTTAGTGTTTGTTTTCTATTTCGCAGTATCAAAGTGTATGAGATTCAAGAGATCCATAAATAATTTTAGCAATTCTTTTATTTTTACTAGGATCTTTTGTAAGTGAAATAAATCACTTGAAGTGAGTTAAAATTAAATATTTTTCAAACAATGTTTTTAAATGATCTTTCACAAGTGTAAATTTTATAAAAACCATTTTAAATTGTGTGAATTGATTCAAAAATTGATTCATTCTGAAGATCTTGTGAAAATGTACTCGAATAAATTTAGCAATCGATTCATGAAGAAAAGTTTTAAAAAATTTCTTACCAAAGGTTAGGAAATTTTCTTGAATTAATTAGATAATCGATTCAAGACCTTTTCATATAATACTATGATTCAATTCATGCATTGATTTGGTCAAGAACTTCTTTATGATATTTATAGATGAATCAATTCATTAGTCAGTAACCACTCTAAATAGATTCATGGATAGAAAGTCAGTTATTTTTGAAAGTCCGTTATAGCAACTATAAATACCACTAACCTCATTTCAAATACATTCATTACAAATCAGTTTATAGTTTTTCAAGTGCAAAAAATACAAAGCTAATAGAGCTAAACTAGATTTATCATCTACCTCATTAAATTTCACAATTCAAAAGATCTTGAATCAGAATTGAGGAGAACTCATACTAGATATTTGAGATATTCATCTCAAATTATTGGTATTGTATTTCTTACCTAATTTTAGATATTTCATTTATGATTTCTAGGTTGATAGAAATCAGAAATCGAAGATACAAAGGAAGAGGTCGTTCTTCCTTTTGCATCTTTTTTAATTGTGAGGTTGATTACAGGTAGTTAGAGGTGTACTGAATTCTTGGAATATCTCTAGGTTATGAGGTTGATCATAGTTTGTATGAGATAAAAGAATTGTTGCATCTAGATTAGTAAGAGCCCAGCTAAATCTTGTATTATAGGTTAGCAAGAGCCCAATCAAAATCTTGTATGAACTGGCTACTTAGGAGTTTGGTTAATTCCTTTTGTTGTTAATAAAAGTGGTCATCTGATCAAGGATTGATCCAGTGGATATAGACTTTAACTACAGTTTTAGTTGAAGTTGAACCACTTTAAAAATCTTTGTGTCTTTATTGTTCTTTACTATTATAATTTTGTGTAATTTATCTTTACTGCACTTTTATATTTCTATACCACAATTGTAATTTTGTTGTAGATATCTTCTAGTTTAAACTATTTCTGCTACACTCCCATATAATCTATTTAATTGATAATTGTTTCTTTGACTCTACATTACTTTTGATCAGTAATTCCAATTAAGTTTTTGATTATCCAATAAGCTTCCAAAGATAACTTTCTTTAAAGACTTCTGCTTTTAAAAAACAAATTAGAATCCAATCTCATTCAAAAAAGAGTCTATATATTTTACATTTGTAAAAAAGGACAAGATCATTTTATATTTTTCAGGACCTATTGTTGGTATTAAAGCTTTAGCTCCTAATACTCTTTTATTTTCAAAAAGATTATGGATTCTAGCTTTACATTGTTGCTTGAATGTCCTCCTTTGAAAAAGCCCCCTAATTTTAACAGACATCACTATACCTCCTGGAAGCAAAAAATCAGAGACTTTATTGAAGCTAATGATATAGATATGTGGGAAATTGTAAAGGATGGATATGATCCACTATAAACCTTGATTAATAGAGTTGTAAAACCTAAACCTAAGTCTTTATGGACTAAAGAGGAAAGGAAGAAGCACCTCCTTGCCTCCAAAGTGAAATAGATTATCTCTAACTCACTTTCCCCGAATGAATATGAAAGGATTCTAACTGTACCACTATTAAATGGATTTGGGACACTTTAGAAGTAGCACATGTAGGCATAACTGAGGTTAAAGTATCTAAAGTGCATGTTTTAGTTTCTGAAATGTTCAAAATGGAAGAAAATGAATTAATTAGAGAACTTATCCAAAGATTCATTGTTATAACTAATAAACTTCTACTTCTTGGAAAAAAAATTGACAATGCAAATTTAGGGCACAAAATTCTAAGATCTCTAACTGAGGAATGGCAGTCAAAAGTGACAACCATCAAGGAATCACTTAAGATGGGAATGCCAACAATTCAAGAGCTTAATGAAAATTTGGAAGAGTATGAACTAGAGCTAAAAAGATATAAGAAAAATGGTGATGACAAAAATAAGAAAACTTTGGCACTTAAAGCTATAAAAATATCTGAAGATATTGAAGCAAATAGTAGTGAAAGTGGAAATGAAGAAGCTGATTTAGTCTCATTAAGCAAAAATTTATAGAAAATGATTAAAGAAAAGAAAAATGAAAGAAAGAAAAGGAAACCAACCTTCAAGAAAGGAGACCTAGCTATCTAGGATGGTGAACAAGCTGATTCTGGAAAAGAAGAGGAATAAATAGCAGAAGAAGCACTTCTTTGCCTTATGGCACAAGAAGATGAAGATCATAAGGTATTCAAATCTTTTTTCTACTCTAGTGATGATAAGTGTAATAATGAAAGCGAAAATAATACTAATAATGAAACTAATGATCTATATGAAGAGCTGCATGATGTATTAAAAAGGGTTGTGAAAGAATTAAAGTATGCTAAAAAGGAAAAAGAAGCCTTACTTGAGAGAATTAAGCTTATTGAAAATGAAAATCATTACTTAAGTCTATTAGTTGAAAAAGTTTTGAATGAAAATAAAGTTTGTGATCAATGTGAAATTTACGAATCCAAAATAGACATAGTGACCAAAGTTTTACAAGGATTTACAATTAATAAGATGAGATTGAATAATATGTTACAAAATCAAACTACTTTTCAAAATAAAACTAGTTTAGGATATAAACATCAAAACAAGAAAAGATCCAATAAAAGATCTGAGACTTTTAAGTCAAATAGAAAATTCAGCTACATGACATGTTTTTACTGCAATTAGAAAGGACATCATACTAGACACTGCCCTTATAGAAATGATACATGTATGCTGAAACCAAATGAAAAATTAGTTTGGTTACACAAAGGATATCTTGATATCTTTCCTAACAAACATGAACCCAAGATCCATTGGGTACTAGCAAAGTAAGTGTAAGTTCTATTGTGCAGGTTTGTATAGGAGAAAAAGAAGGAACTCATGATATTGGACAACAGTTGCTCTCACCATAAGACTAAGAATGTTAAATCCCCTAACTTCAATAAAGTTTGATAACTTTCTATCTTTTATGAATAACTATCTTGTACATTGCAATTACTAACTTAGGCATCAGATATTCCCCTAAGTTTGTTTTGCAAGTACATGGTGAGTAAATTGAGTTTTTAATGGTATTAAACTATTCATTGGCTATTTAAGAGATTAGGAAAACACTTATGAAACAAAACTGTATGAAAAATGAAGTTTAGGACTTCCTGAATTGATTCAGTAATCGATTTAAATTTTTCTAGGATTTATTTTAGTTTCTGGATCGATTCACTTCTTAAAAATATATATTATGAATCAATTCCTAAATCGATTCACAAAAAATTTTCAAACTTTTAGGAAGACTTCAAAATTTCTAAAAAAAATTTTAAAACCTAGATAAATCGATTCATATAAGAATCCTATGAATAACTCATACACGAACCGATTTGTACTTAAATATTTGCTCTATGAATTAATTCATGAATCAATTCAAAGCACAATTCTATATATACTAAATCAATTTTGATTTCATTTCACGCATTTCACCATCAGCCTATCCAGAGAACTCTTTCAAACTCACTCTCAAATCTTGATCCTCCAACAATTTTTACTCAAATTTCTATCACAAAAACATTAGAAACAACACACCTAACACTTCTAACTAATCAATTTCAACAAAATTCCCCAAAATCAAAAGATCCCAATTCTACCCTAAAACCCTAACAATCCAAATTTTCCAGAATTTTTCAAAAATTTCAACAGAATATCAAAAAGAATCAAGCTCCCAACAAAGAGAAAGGAAAAGTCAATAACCTAATCATCAACACCAGTAGAAGAGGAATCATACTTCAACTCATCAAATGAGTATGCTACCTTTCTCCAACTTGCAAATAGAAAGATAGAACCCCCTAAAATGCTTTAGTAATCAACTTTTGCAGGCTAGTCATTTACCAAAATTACTAGCCAAGTATAGATTAGAAAAATGTTTGACATATAAGGAAGACACCTACCCTAGGCTAGTCAAAATGTTCAATGCTAATCTTGTTGTTACTAATGACAAATTTTCATGTTGTGTGATGCATAATCATATAGTTTTTGATGCAAAATTTTTAGCTAATAAATTTAGCAGGGATGCATTACAACCAAAGCTTACTGTAACATCTTTTCTTGAATATAGCAGGGAATTAGCCATTAGGATGATCTTTTCCTATTCCACCCTAAAGGATGTAAGTGAAAAACTACTCATTACTGACCTATCCCCTGAAAATAGGATCTTGCATTATGCTTTGTGTAAAGTAATAATTCCCAAGATCATAAATTCTTACACAAATTGTAGAGGATGAACTATTCTTAATATGGGTTATTAAAAATCCATTTGACTTTAATATGCCCTAATATATCCTTAAATATTTGTCTAAATGTTTAAAAAGGACAAATATTGGATACCTCCCCTATGGCATGATCCTTACTCCTATCTTTACCAAATTCAAACTAAAACTTTCTGATGAAATCCTAGTTTTTCAAACAGATTCAACTACTATAATTAATGCATCATATTTTCAAAAAATGGGACTAGAAGAAAATGAATAAGGAAAATGGGCTAAGAAATGGTCAAAAATTCCTCAAACAACTAGAGAAGTTGCAAGCTTAGGATCGACTGGGTTATCCAATAAAGTTGAAATAAGAATGATTGAGGTTCTAGAAAGAATGCACAAACACATCAATGACCAAATGGAACAACTATTGGACAAACAATAAATTTTGAGTCAATGAATGACCGAATGGCTAATATGGAACTTGAAAATTAGAAACATGCCACCTAAGTAAATAAGTAGCTCAGTTCCATTGAAACTCACTTGCATGAGATAACATAATGAATGCAAGAATAAGATGAGGAGGCTGAGCTATGGAGAATGGATGATCAAGACCCTCCACAAGCTTCTTATAGTATGTATTGGTGTTTGTCTATTGTATCCTTTAGTCCCATATCCCCTGTTTCATTCCTTTTTTATGTACTAGACTAAATTTTGATATTCTAATGCTTATCATGTAGTTTGACACTTTGAGATGTTATATTATGATGGTCTATATTATTGATTTTGGATATTGTATCTGAATATTTTGATTTTGATATTATATATTTGATTCAGTATTCTAAGTATTTTGATTAATTTTGGGTTCTGGATATTATATTTTTCTACTGAATTTTGTACTGAATTCTAGTATATGGATTATTCTATTCTATTCTATTCTTTTTGGTACATTAATTGTTATGAATGCATTATTGCTTTTTGATGTGCCAAAAGGGGGAGAATGAGGGATTTTAGATAATGAGAATAAATAAAAAGGAGAATAAAGGATTTTAAACAAGGGAGATGTTATTTTCAATTTAAAAGGTGGAGAGTAAAAAAATAATAAAATAATATTCTATAAAGGGGGAGAATAAAAAATAAGATTTTAAAATTTAAAAATTGTTGTTTATTGAAAACTTTGATCTATATCTAAAATTGTTTGCCATCATAAAAAAAAGGGAGATTGTTAGCCTTACTAGGGAGATTGTTAACCTAGTTGTGATTGCTTTGCTATCTTATTTTCTTTGGTTTTAATGTTTAAAACAATATTATATCTGACAATATGTTTTAATGTTTATTATCTATTTTATAGGATCATAGTGCATAAGTTTCAAGAAATCCACAAATTTTATCAATTCTTTTTTTTTTTACTACGATCTTTTATAAGTGAATTCAAATCAAATTTGATAATTTCTTATGACTGATATATTGAGATACAAATAAATCACTTAAACTAAGTTAAAATCAAATATTTTTCAAACAATGTTTTCAAATGATCTTTCACTAGTGCAAATTTTATAAAAACTATTTTACATTGTGTGAATCGATTCATGCTGAGGATCTTGTGAAAATGTACTCAAATTGATTTAGCAATCGATTCATGAAGAAAAGTTTTGAAAAATATTTCTTACCGAAGGTTAGTAAATTTTCCCAAATTGATTAGGTAATCAATTCAAGATCTTTTTATATAATACTATGATTTGATTCATGCATCGATTTGGTCAAGAACTTCTTTATAATTTTCATAGAGGAATCAATTCATTAGTTAGTAGGCTCTAAATTAATTTACAAATTGATTCATAGACAGAAAGTTAGTTATTTTTTAAAGTCAATTATAACAACTATAAATAGTACTAACCTTATTTCAAATACATTCATTACAAATCAATTTGCATTTCTTCAAATGCAAAAAACATAAAGCCAATAGAGCTAACCCAGATTCATCATCTACCTCATTAGATTTCACAATCAGAGGATCTTGAATCAAAATTGAGGAGAATTCATATTAGATATTTGAGATATTCATCTCAAATTGTTGGTATTGTATTTCTTACCTAATTCCTGATCTTTCATTTGTGGTTTCTAGTTTGATAGAAATCAAAGTTACAAAGCAAGAGGTTGATCTTCCTTTACATCTTCTTTAGTTGTGAGGTCGATTACAGCTAGTTAAAGGTGTATTGAATTCTTGGAATATCTCTAGGTTATGAGATTTATCATAGTCTATATGAGATAAAAATTTGTTGCATCTAGGTTGGCAAGAGCCTAACTAAATCTTGTGTTATAGGTTAGCAAGAGCTTAGTTAAAATCTTGTTGTATGAACTGGCTATTCAAGAACCCAATTAATTCTTGTTGTTATTAATAAAAGTGGTCATCCAGTTAAGGATTGATCCAGTGGATGTACACTTCAACGATGGTTTTAGTTGAAGTTGAACTACTTTAAAAATCTTTATGTCTTTATTTTTCTTTACTATTCTTTATAATTCTACACAATTTATCTTCACTGTACTTTTATATTTCTACACCACAATTGCAATTTTGCTGCAAATACTTTCTAGTTTAAACCATTTTTGCTACACTCTCATATAATCTATTTAATTAATAATTGTTTCTTTAATTCTACATTACTTCTAATCAGTAATTCCAATTAAGTTCTTGATTATCCAATAAGCTTCCAAAGATAACTTTCTTTAAAGACTTCAGCTTTTACAAAACAAATTAGAATCCAATCTAATTCAAAAGAGAGTTTATATATTTTATGTTTGGAAAAAAGGGGCAAGATCATTTTATATTTTTTAGGACCTACACTTTCAACTACTCTTGCCATCTAACCTATAATAACTTTTTGATTTCCTCATTTTATCCTATCCTTCCTATGCATGCTAAACATTCATGAAATGTGTAAAAAAAAAAATTAAATACATTTTCTTCAGAAACATTTTGTTTCCTTAAGATTTTAACATATGTTTTAAAGCAACCATGAGAATTACGTATTTAATATAACATAATCAAAATAGAATTTAATAAAATATTAGTGTAAATAAAATAATTAGTTCATAAAGAATTCATAAAAATTAAAGAATAAAACACTTGATAAAATATTTTATAGTCAATACTTTTTTTCATGGGTCTTTGTAAATCTTAATACTTATTTGAAAAACATAAAAAAATAAACTTTAAATAATTTACATAAAAATCCATACATTCTAAAAATAAAGAAAAACCCATAAGTTTATGTTCATTTGATTGTGCAAAGTTGGATTCCTGAGAATTCTCCAACCTGATATCTATTTTACTTTTCAAATTCCTTTTCATCTCTTATAATCAAATAATCAACCAAGCAATAACACAAGTAATGACATAGGAGTACAATTTACTATGAGTTAACTTAATCTATATGTGCATTAACAATCTTTTAATATCCTTATTTCATCAATATTAACTAATTTGATTTAGGCCTAATGTTATCCACATTTTCTTTCAAAATCCATACTCATATCCTTTCTAGCATATACCGATTAAATACTTAGGCATGATTTCATATTCCAAATCACATAAAAAAACATCAAGAATAATTTCAAAATATATATTTTATATGAAAATGGAGCTAAAGGATACAATTCCACCTCACATGAATGTAGGAAAGCTCCTATCATTTAATCATAAACCTAGATTTATTATCACAATCATCACAATCTAATAAGAATTAATTGTTTAGAAATTAACAAAATGTAAAGATGAGATAAAAGAAGGTTGAATTCACATTTGATTTGACTATTTTACCTATAATTCGAGTTTTTGGTTTAAGAGTGCGCTGGGACTTCTTCTCGACAAGGTTTTAGCTCTAGTCAATAACTTGATTACATTAGGAATCTATCACCTCAAATTTTATGCATTGAGTTTTGTCTCACCTGACACTAGTCAATTAATGGCCTCGTAAAACCAGATTGACCAACTAGTCCACCCTTAGGACTGAGCCCATAGTCAACTAGCCAACCTTCTAGCTGGTGTTCAAGTCTAGTCAAGTTAACCTATGAGGTGTTACAAATTCTCTCCTTTTAAAACAAATCATCCTTAAATTGTCCCCTGGTGCACATTCCAGGGGTTGGGGGTTTCTCTCTATCCTATCCTAAATGTTCAATCCATTACATTGTCTTTGAACTCATCGATGTGCTCCCAACAACTTCCTTATTTCAGATATCTAGTTATTAGCTAATCCTTATCCCAATCCTTATCTTTATCAGTACCCTTATATTTGTTCATCTTTGATCTTTTCTAGTTATATTGATCTCATTATATCCATCACTTCCTTACTTCTCATCCTTTAGTTTTGATCCTTCTTGGTCTTTTCATGTCATTTCTTAATTATTTCTTATCTTTGATCTATTTTTATCATTTCCTTTGATTAATTCTTGATGATTATCTTAGTCAATGTGGATTTCTTTGTATATCTCTATGGCTTTCGTTATTTTATGGACCAATCCTTTTTCCTATCCCTCCTTATCATTTTCTTTACTCTATTTTTTTATTATATCATGTGTATCCTTATCCATTGGTCCTATATGATTCCTTGCTACATGCCCTTTTTTCCCTCTTTCTCATGTGTTTATATCTGATCCTTTGTTCTTTGTTCCATATGATTTCTAACTATCATGGGTTTGTTCTTTTTCTAATGTATCGTATTCCTTTATCTCTTTTCTAAACTCATTGTGAAGCATACTAGCATACACTAGATTCTTAGCCATACACACATAAAATAGCATCAATAACAAATCATACATATCTTGTCTTAGAACTTATTCTATTCCTTATACATATCTAGCAGATCACATTATTCAAGTATAACATTCATCGATGGTAACAATGGGAGCTCATCAAAGTACTCAAACTAGTTAGGTCATGCCAAGCCTCATGTAAATCCCTTGGCAAAGAGCATTATTACCTCACTCAAACATAACTTTCAAACATAGCATTCATCATATCACCTCATTTTATATCTTAACTTACCCTTTTCTTTTCTTAAACATTCTTCATTATACCTTTTTTTCACTTTTCTTAGGAATTCTTTATTCTTTTCCATATCTCATGTAAGGTTGCATTTAACATATAACACAAAAGTTCATAGATCATAAAATAAAATCTCATATATTCATAAATTCAAAATTCAAATCTATGTGTCACCCTATGGTGACATTATCTACATTAAAACAATTTAACTAAATTCAATGGAGCAAAACTTAATTCCTAACAAATGTGAAACATAAATTCTAACATCTTAGTTTAAATCTTGCTTTGGATCCAAATAGTTGCATCTCATATATCCTTTAAATGTTCCTCAATGTGATTCATCCTTTGTTCCATTTGTAAATTAGACGTTTGAATCCTTTGATCCATTACCCCATGCCATTGATCTACCATTACCATTTGTGTTGAAATGGTCTTAAGGAGTTCATAAGTTTCAGTGAAGGTTCTTGCTTTTGGTGTGTGCTCCTTTGGCCTTTTGCCTAATGAGCCCTAAAAATCAATGTTCTTTTTTGTCCATTTAGGGTCATGATTCACTTCTTATTTTTGTTTCTTGTTTATCTCTCATTTTGGTTTTCAGGGACCCATTAACTTCCAACCATCCGATAGTCCAACTAAAAAAATTCATAGAGATGGGTTTTGAATGCCATCCTTCAAAGTTTTCTAATCCACATACAAAGTGAATCCAAATAACCATGATGGCTGATCGATATGGTAAAGATCTCTAAGTCTCTTGCTGAGCCATAATCAACATGTACGTTATGATGATTCATAATAAGTCACATCTTCTTCCATCTCATAGTAGGGTTATCAAGTTCAAGTCTGCACTTGTGACTTCAGTTTTTGGTATTTCCTGAGGTAGCAAGATGTTAACTATGAAGTAGTGTAGGACTTAGGAGTTAAGGGACAACAATTCAATGGTAGATGGTCTGGGATGTGACACTCACTCTCACTAAAACTATAGTTCCCAATAATATGGTCTAGGATATGGAACTCACTCTTACTCAAATAGGAATTCCCAAAGTATATTAACAGTGTTCCATCAGTAAGACACCTAAAAAGCATCTGAAACAGATGGGTGGTTATGGCAATCCTAGTCCTACACACATAAGTAGTTAGAATCAAATGGTTAACTAATTCTTTTATAAGGTTTTGCATAAAAATATTTGATAGCCTCTATGTAAATGGTGAAAGGCAACTCATGAATTTTAGCTACAACTATGACTCCAAGGATTGGAGTATTCCATGTCTTTTGAAATCACCATCATTCCCAGAACATATGAAATAGGGTGGATGTGCAATCCTAGTCCTAGTCTAGGTCATAAAATGTCCTTGATTCTTCATTTTCTATAATTTTGAAAATTTAGGTTTGATATTTTGGCCTAAGTAGGACTTCTGGTGGGTTTGCACTCTTAAGGAGGTAGAAAAGTCTAGAGAAGACTAAGAGGGTGTAGGATGAATGAGAAAAGAGAGAGTAAAAACCTTTTTATAAGCTAAACCTATGACCGGCCAATCAACCACTTGTGTCTTTGATCGAGTATTGACTTGTTGACCCATAATTGACTTTTTTTTTTACCTCTTTCTTTCCTCATTCTCTTAACTTAAACTCAAAGTAAATTATCCAACTACTCTCCCATGCATTCAAAGGTATTCTCATCTTTTTCTTACATTCCAACTTCATGACTTCTCGTATTTGTGTAGGGTTCTATCGTCTTTGTCTTACCTACCTCATACAAGGGTATATCAATCCTTATTGCCTCTTGTCTAACTAGGGCTAAAATCATCTTTTCTACTCTACTATTATTCTTGGGGATAGTTCCATTTTTTATCATTCAAGCCTTTCCACGATCATTGTCTCTATCATTGTTATCCATTCCTAACTTGCATCAAAACGTACATTCATCATTCCATGATTTCCTTTACCTTACTGGAAAGTATAAGTGTCATTCCTAATAATTTCACTAGAAGGCATAACTTCTGTGGTAGAGGACGGTATTGCATATTATCCAAGGAGGTTATTAAATCTCCTTACACCATTATTAAGATCTAATAGTTATTTCTCATGATTTATCATGCCCTAGTTTTGCACATGTGACAAGCGTAGGAAATCACTACAAAGTGACATCCTAAATGCCTAACAAAATAACTATGTAACTTATGCATGACATAATGAAGACCTCTATTTATAGACTCAAATAAATAACAAATATTTTATTTAAACTTGTCAAAATTTCGGCAGAACCTCCCTAATTATTAGACATTAGCCAAGGACAACCAATACAAATTTGAATTGGCTACATGCTCAAACAACACTTGTATTGCAACTAAAGATAACCTAAACATACTTAAACAATCATGCACACACATAATGCATAAAAGCTAAATTTTAATTCCAACTATCCATTTATTTTACTATTGCACCATAAACTCCTGAGTGATGTTTCAAAGCATTACTTGAGGTGTGAATTTGATTTATTCCTAAAAACCTAGAAGGATGGAAAAATGGATAGGGTGTGTTAAAAAAACTCAATGAGTAAATAATCTACAATAACACATAATCTTAAAAGAAAGCATTATTGAAATTGAAAATATAGTTTTCATAAAGTATAATGCTTATCATAATCTTGGAAATAAACATTTAAGATGCATGCTTTTAATTATAAAACATAATAATATGAAAAAAAAAGAATAGTAAACTTACAATCTATAATGCAGTGCAATCTACTCCTTATAAGATTATATTTGAAGTCTCAAATAAACATGCTTACATATGTAATAAAAATAATATGAAACTAAAATAAAACAAGAGAAACTAAATAATATAGAGCTTATACGTTAAGTAAATCATCCCATTCAACATAAAACAACAATCATATGCAAAAATCCAAAATATGGAGAAAGACTTAAATGATTATCAACATAATATTCAATATATATAGCATAAAAGAAATAAACATGATCCAATAGGATTTTTCTCATAGCCACCCTTGCCAATATTAGGTGTGTAAACCAAGATAAAATTCCTGATTCAGTTGAACAAATATAATCAGGTCAAATCCTCTTTGTATGGTCAAGGTCAAATCCAAGACTCCATAACAAATAGCATAACTCATGTATCACATATCATATATACCTTCCTCCCCCTTATTCCTCCACATCTCCTCTTATCTCTCTCCAAACAAAAATTCCTATCATATACCTCTATATCACATAGCCATGGCAACACAAAATATCCAAGTGCACTTAGGGTTTTCTAAGGAAAACTCCTAAAGATCTCATTCGTAACAAAAATAGTAAATTTAATATTTAAAACACATAAATTCTTTGCAAAGCCTTATAATCATTTTTGTAATAGCATTAGTAACTATTCTTCAATATCCAAACACATATCATTTGAAAAGTATTAATCATGCATAGTATTCCAAATCCAAATTCTCTTTTATTTATCACAAACCATTAAAATCATCATTTAAAAATGTAAATATTTCAATTTATACAAATTCATTTTCTAAACATGTTATGAAAAAATAAATTGGTCATAGAAACTTTAATATAAATAAATTAACTTTCCAAACATATTGTAAATCAAAGCTATTATAAAGGACATAAACATTCATAACAAAATATTTTTATTTAAGTAACATTATTTCTAAAACATAAATATAGAAACAAAGATATTTTCAAGGATAAGAAGTAATTATTATTGCAAGTGAAAGTAGATTATCCACTTATAATTCCTACACTCATTAAGCTTAGTTTCGGGGCGTTTCACTCGAGATCGCTTGGAAGATCCACAAGCTTTTCCTTGAGATTCAAAATGACATTCCAACACATTTCAAGCCTCTAAAATATTCATTACATAATTTGTCATTTTATTTAAGTTCTATTTGCACCTACCAACACCCAAATACCCAAACTACTAAACTTTTAAACACAAAGCTTTTCCCCAGCCAACTTTTCCATTGTTCAAAACTAGTCTATGTTAATCAAAGTAATTAGAGAAGTAAATTTTGCTCTAATTTTTCAACAAAAACTATCTTAAACTACAACCACTAATAAAGGTATATTTTACTGACCAAGACATCTCAAACTCTTTCATATTGACTTACCTATAAATCAAATCTACTATACATTAAAAAGGCATCCTATTAAGACATTAGTTTACCTCAAATGGAGCTAGACCAATCTAGATTTTAGCAGACCCATCACTATAAGAACATACCTAACACTTGTCATCTTCCTTCTTGATTACTCTCGCAATGACACCAAAGGTAACCATTAGAAGCAACAGCAGTGGAAGGTTAAAAATGCATTAGCCCCAACTAGTTGAATATGCCTAATTTCAATAGGTTTCAGTCTAGATTGAGTTAAAGATGCCTAACTCTAACAAGGATCTAGTCTAGATTGCACCCACGGGCAACCCAACATGCAACAAGATTGATAGAGCTCCTTCACAAACTCTCATGTGTCCAAGATGGCACACCCAAGTACAAGTGTTAGAGTGATGAAAAGGAGGTGAATGTGTGGCTTTTCAAAGAGAGAAGGCAAAAGATGAAAGAGATGAAGTGTCTTCAGGGAAGATAGAGTGTCATAAAAAGGGAAGCTTCAAGAATGACTCTTAAGACCAGAAGTGATAAAGGGGAAAAAAAAGAAATATGTTGTTAAGAAAATTTTAATATAAAATACGTGTAGTTAATTTTTTTTTAAAAAAATAAGTTTAAGAGTGTTGTAGTAGCTCACATAAATTAAGTATAATAATTAAAGGTAAGTTTTAGATTCTTTTTTATTAAAATCATGGTCTACTATACACATTAAATATCTATTGTGATAATATAAAGTATTAAATATGCTACTATAATTTCTAAAAACTTATTAAATTAAACTCCAATGTCATTAAATAAAGTTTAAGACATGGATTTTGTCATAAAATAAAGTAAATGATTGTTTAGTTCTTGAATATAAAACACTGGAAATAGGTGTAGGTCTTGAAAATATAAAGATCTTGCTCTTTCTGCAAATGTAAAATATATAAAATATTCTTTTGAATTCAGATTGGATTTTGGTTTACAATTTTTATCAAAGAGACACTATTGGATAATCAAGAGTGTATTGGAGTCAATGATGTAATTAAGAATTCATTAACAGATTTATCAATTTGAATCAATTTAGCAATTAACACAAAATTGTAGTAATATCAAAAATGCAGTAAGAATAGAATTGCAATGATATTAAAATTGTGGTAGAATGAATTATAGTGTAGTAGAATAGAATGCAGTAAAGAATAATCAAGAACACCAATTTTTAAAGTAGTTCAACTTCAATTGAAATCGTAATTGAAGTCTACATCCACTGGACAATTCTCAACCAGATAATTACTTTTTATTACTAAAACATAGGAATTACCTGGGCTCCTGAACACCAATTCTAACATAAGATTTTGACCGGACTCTTGTTGACCTATAGATGCAATTAACTCTACACCTTCAACTAATTGTAATCAACCTTATAACTAAAGAAGATGCAAGGGAAGATTAACCTATTCTTTTGTATCTCTAACTTCTATTAATGCAGAAATCACAAAATTAAACCAAAAATGAAAAGTTAGGTATACAATACCAACAATTGAGATGAAAATCTCAATTAACCAGTTGTGTTCTTCATAGATATGATCCAAGATCCTTAATCAAATGCTATTTGAGAGGTAGAATTAGATCAGTTAAAGCATAAGTTTTTTCTCTATTTTTGCTCTTAAAATGTGTGAAGCTTCTCTGAAAAATTGTTCTATTAAAATGAAGGTTTGGCTATTTATAGTTGTTGTAACCAATTTTTAAAAAAATAACTAACTTTTTGACCTTGAATCGATTCATGAATCAATTCGTAGTGGTTACTAAATAATGAATCAATTCACCTATAAAGATCATCAAGAACTTCATCACCAAATCGATGCATGAATTGATTTAGCATATGGTGTAAAAAGGTTATGAATCAATTACCTAATCGATTCAAAATATTTTCTAACTTTTGGTAAAAGCATTTTTCAATTTATTCTTTCATGAATCGATTTGTGAATTAATTCAAGTACATTCCACAACATTTCTTGCATGAATCAATTCGTGAATTGATTCACACAATAAAAAATAATTTTTATGAAAATTCAACTTGTGAAAATGCATTGAAAACATAGTTAGAAAATAATTGATTTTAAGTTCATTTCACTTGATTTATTTCTACCTCAAATTAACTATTTTTAGAAACTTATTTGGATCAAATTTGATTAGAACACACTTACAAAAGATCCTAGTAAAAATAAAAAGTACTAAGATTGATGTTAGATCTCTTGATATCTTGAATGTCACTTGATCAACTTTAAATCTACAAAATGAACAGACACTTAAAAGCATATGGTTAGATCGTGACATTAATTACAATTATTTTTAAATATCAAAACTAAAGAAGACATGTTATAAAGGCTAACAATGTCCCCTTTTTTTATGGTGACATATAATTTTAGATAAGCATAAAAAATATGAATGCAATCAAAATTTTAAATAAGGGTTTTTACTTTTTACTTTTTACTCTTTACTCCCCCTTAAGTTTATATTCATTATTTCTCTCCAATATTTAAAACCCTTTATTCTCCCTTTGACATCTTATCTAAAATCTCATCATGTTTCTCCCCCTTTTGGTATATCAAAAAGAAATAGTGCCTCATCAAAATGTAGTAACAAGGTTTAAAATCCAAATCATATAATAGGGGTAAAGGGATTAAAGGATAGTAATCAATTTATTGTGATACTAATCTCCCCCTGAAGTCATGATTCCATTTAATTTCAGACTTATTATAGGAATTAATTTATTTTTGCATATATTAGTTCTTGAATCGATTTAGGGAGTTTGAATAAAATTCTCAAAAATTTTGGAACACTTGCCGAAAATTTGAAATTCTGATGAATCAATTTGATCAGGATTGAATCAATTTGTGAATCGATGTAGATAGGATTGAATTAATTCTAAAATTGATTTATTTAGTTTGATAAAAATTTTCAAAGGTTTGAGTTCTTTTCAAAAGATTGAAAAATGTTTTGAATTGATTCGTGAATCAATTCATAATCTAAAATGTTAAGTTGTGAATCGATTCAGAAACTTACAAAAAACTAAAAAAATTGAATCAATTCAAGATTCGATGTAGAGAGTCCTAAAATCAGTTTTCATGCAGTTTTGTTCCCAAAATCTTAACAAATGATATATTTATCAACAACAATCAACTTTAACATAATTTTTACCTCAATTCTTATATTGTGTACCAACAAAACAAAGCTAAGGAAAACTCCAATGCCTAAGTTGCAAGATACAAAATAATAAAGCATAGTCAAACACAAAGCTTAAAAACATCAAAAATATTACAGGTTGGTCATTTAAGATCATTTTTCAAGGGGTCTAACATCCCTGATTCTCTTTAAATGAACACAAATCATTTTTCATCCAGCAATTTTGTAAAAATATTAGCTAGTTGAAATTCAATTTGTACAAATTCAATGGAGATATCACCTCTTTCAACATGATCTCTAATAAAATGGTGTCTAATTTGAATGTGTTTTGTTTTAGAGTGCATGATAGATTTCTTAGTTAGGTTAATAGCACTAGTGTTATGACACATTATAGGAATCTTATTAATTCCAAGCCATAGTTTGATAGTTGTTGCTTCATCCAAAGGATTTGAGCACAACAACTCCCAACTGACATGATTCTGCTTCAGCAGTTGAAAGTGCAACACTATTTTACTTTTTGCAGGACTAAAAGACTAGAGAGTGACCAATAAATTAGTATGCTCCACTAGTGCTCTTTTTATCAATCCTACTACCTGCATAGTCTACATCTAAATAACCTATAAGACTACAAGTGTTCGATTTAGGATACTATAATCCTAGGTGTTTTATTCCTACAAAATATCAAAAAATTCTTTTGATTGTAGAAAGATATGACTCTGTTGATTGTGTTTGATATCTTGCACAAGACAAACACTTAGCATTATATATAGTCTGCTTGTAGTCAAATATAGCAGGCTTCTTATCATCCCTCTAAACAAAGTGGCATCAACAAATTTACCATTTACATTAGAATCTAGTTTAGGAGATGGACTCATAAGAGCACCAACATATTTGCAATTATCACACTTAAACCTTTTAAGTCATTCCACTGTATATTTGGTTTATATTAAGAAATATCCATTGGTACATTGCTTAATTTGCAGTCCAAGAAAGAAGGTTAATTTTCCCATCATTGACATTTTGAACTCACTCTACATCTACTTAGAAAATTCTTTACACAAGGAATCATTAGTGGAGCCAAAGATAATATCATCAACATACACTTAAACAAGTAAAACATCTTTTCCTTTTTCTTTTACGAAAAGTATAGTGTCTACTTTATCTCTTTTAAAGCCTTTTTGAATAAAAAATTTAATTAATCTGTCATACCAAGCTCTAGGAGCCTATTTAAGACCATATAAGGCTTTTTGAAGCTTATAAACATAATCAAGAACACCAATTTTTAAATTGGTTCAATTTCAATTGAAACCACAATTGAATTCTACATCCACTAAACAATCCTCAATCGGATAGTCACTTTTTATTACTAAAACACAAGAATTAATTAGGCTCACAAGCACCAATTCTTACACAAGATTTTGACTGGGCTCTTGCTCACCTACAGATACAATTAACTCTACACCTTCAACTAATTGTAATTAACCTTTCAACTAAAGAAGTTGCAAGGGAAGATCAACTTCTTCCTTTGTATCTCTGACTTCTAACAACCTAGAAATCACAAAATTAAACCAAGAATGAAAAGTTAGGTATACAATGCAAACAATTGAGATGAAAATCTCAATTAACTAGTTATGTTCTTCATAGATTTGATCCAAGATTCTTAATCAAATGCTATTTGAATAGGTAGGATTAGATCAATGAAGGTTCGGCTATTTATAGTTGTTGTAACCAAAGTTTGAAAAATAACTAACTTTTTGACCTTGAATCAATTCGTGGTAGTTACTAACTAATGAATCGATTTGTGAATCGATTCACCTATGAAAATTATCAAGAACTTCATAACTAAATTGATGCATGAATCAATTTAGCATGTGGTTTAAAAAGGTTATAAATTGATTACCTAATCAATTCAGAATATTTTCTAACTTTCGATAAAAGCATTTTTCAGTTTAGTCATTTATAAATTGATTTGTATGAATCGATTCATCAATTGATTCACATAATAAAAAATAATTTTTTGTAAAAATTTAACTTATGAAAATACATTGAAAACATAGGTAGAAAATATTTGATTTTAAGTTCATTTCACTTGATTTATTTTTACCTCAAATTAACTATTTTTAGAAACTTATTTGGATCAAATTTGATTAGAACACACTTACAAAAAATCCTAATAAAAACAATATGTACTAAGACTAATGTTAAATTTCTTGATATCTTGAATGTCACTTAATCAACATTAAATCTGCAAAATGAATAGAAACTTAAAAGCATATGGTTAGACCATGACATCAATTAAAATTATTTTTCAACATCAAAACTGAAGAAGACATGACAGCAAGGGTAACAATAGGTACTTTAAAATTATAAGTTCTTGAATAGAATTATTTAATAAAGTTTCTTAAAAAAAATTACATTTTACACACCTTATACATATAAATTTTAAATATTCAAAATTTTAAAAAAATTGTAGAGGTTGTTCAGGAAGAATTTTGGGTATTATAATCTCTCCCCCTTAAATAAATTCATCCTTAAATTCTAGTAAAAACTTTCAAAATAATCCTAATTTTTAAACTTCTCAACCTTTTCTTAAACCATCTATTAAATCTTCAACATATCAAGAATTATTTTGTCTCAATATTTAACTATGTTTTCAATCCTAACCTTTAAGTCAAGTTCTTTCACTATTGTGGTTCATCTGGCACCTTTAATTTTCCTTCATTTATACTAACTTTTTCACTTACTCCTATAATCCTTGGTGATTCCCAGTTATAGCTATTATTGATTGTTATGTAAGTTAACTTAATGAGAGTATACATAAAAATGGTGTACACACCTTGTTAGACTTAGAGTGAAAATTATGAATCTTTGAAAAATTGTTTGATCAAAACACTCTAAGCTATACATTTATTTTAATATTGAAAAACAAATTTTAAACATTTGATGATATAAAAATATATTTGTTTTATTGTTTGCTATAAATTGCTACTAATTTTTTATTTGATTTCAGGTTACAAGACCTTGATACAAATACAAGAAGATTATTTGTTTTTATTATTTCTAGGATTATGTTATAAATAAACTCATATAGAAAGTGATCCACATTTTTTAAATCAAGAAAAGAAAGAAGAAGAGAAAAAATATTTTAAAAGGAAATCACATTTTTAGAATAGTTTTTTAAAAGTAAATCGAAGTCACATCGATTTACGTAAGAATTTCTTCAAATATAAATCGAAGCTACTTTGATGTATTTAGAAAATTTTGAAAACATGAATCGAAGTCACATCGATTTATATAGTTCAAATTGACTTATTGAAACATTTGATTTTTTACTACTTCAACACATACATCGATGTATAGTTGAAAAGTAATACAGTATACATCGAAGTAACACCGATGTATTAGTTAAATGACAGACCCAAATCGATGCAACATCGATGTATCGACGAATGAATGGTTTTTTGGTTATAAAATAGTTATGACAGTTATAACCACCTAACTACCATCTAACTACCCTGTCTATATAAACGTTTTTCCTTATGAAATCAACACAATTAATCACAAAACGATTTTCAATGATTATCATAGATTACACACATTTGAGAAACTTTTTCTCTCAGAACTCAAAAAGATTTCTCTGCAGAACTCTCTTCTTCATCTTCTTTCTTCTC
>JANHAO010006166.1:0-21705 GCA_026873985.1 Saraca asoca
GCTTAATGCATTACTTAGTTTCTACCATCCTCTTTCTACAAGTGATTATTAAGCAATAATCATATTAACATCTAAATCAAATGAAATCATTCAATTCAAAATTCTAAATAAAACAAAGAGGAAAGGAGAAGAAATGACAAACAATTGAGTGCAAAGTGAAAGCAAGATCTCAACATTCATCTTCAAGCTATTAATCCCTTAGACTGATTACAAGCTTTCAGCCTTCCATGAATGGAAAGCAAAATTATAGAGAAATGAAGAGAAAAACGTCCACTGCTCCTCTCTAAAACTTAACTAAAAACTTCACTAAAGACTTCCATTGAAGAGTGCTTAGCCCAAGAAAAGAGAAGCTAGTTGTTGGTTGGTGGAGTAGGGCAATCATGATAGCTAGTGTAGTCTGGTTTTACTTGCTGCCACTCCCTTTGCATGTACTATGCCATTATAGATTGCTTCTTTGGTTTTTTTATTGACTTAATGAATTCCAGTTAGTTAAGTGTGGAGCTGGTGCAATGGATGGTCATTGGGCTCAAGTTTCATGCCAATTGGGGCCTAAAAATCACATTCTACATAGGCCTAATTCGTTAGCATTTTGCCTTTATTTTATAGCTCATTTTTCACGCCTAAGATGATGAATTCAAGTCTGGAAGTCTTCATGAAAGTTGTAAATTTGTGTCTTAACTTCCATTTGGGCTTAGTTTCACCTTAATTGGAATTTTATAACTCTAGATATTGCTTGATGAATGCTCAGAGATTGGGCTGCACTAGATAGACTGAGGCAGCATTCTGGTTTTGGCTTGAGCTCTAACTTCAAATATCCAATTGTGAGATTCAGCCTTGGAGCTCTTCATGAAGGTTGTATAACTATGTCTTAGCTTTCTTACAAGACTAGAATTACATTAATTAGATAATATCAGCTCAAGATATAGCTAAAATACAGAAACTGCTCAAAAGGCCAAATTCTATAGAATTTTCTCTAATGATGCCAATTGACACCACACCATGAATATCTAATAATACATCTGAAATGAATCAGTTTAGAACTTGAAAAGCTTAGTGAGAGGATAATTAAATGAGTAAAATATTTTATTATTAGTAATCTTCAGCACTTTCCATAGGTGACTTATTTTTATTTAGTAAATTAGTTAGACCGATCCTCATCTTACATTTATAAAACTGATCATGGAATTTCTCTTAGTGTGCCAAAGAATGCATAAAATTTGATATTAAGCTTGAATACCTAGCAAAAGTAGTTTTAGTTAAAGATAGAAGGGAAAACTTCATTTTCAAATATTTGTTCCTTGCCAACTCTCGACATTCCATGGTGAATCTAGCTATGTGTTCAATTGTTGATTGATTTTCTTCACTAGAAATGTGGTAAAATTTGACAATTTAAACCTTCTATGGGGTTCTATCTAATTTTTCCATTTTGGAAAGCATCCCTATAATTAGGATAAACACTATGTCTTCCTAGTTAGTTCAGCAATTGTTCAATTAGGAATTAGATATTTTGTTTTGATCTCTATAAAAAAGTTTGATTGTGCTTGGGGTTTACCAGGACTTGCATGTTATCATCAATTCAGTTATTATTCAGAATCCTTTCCTCCCCACACCAAAGTATGCTAAATTGACCATACAGTGCTCATTCCATTTTAAGTTCTTCATTTTCAATGTTTTCATGCCCTGTTCCATCATCATGATAGTTGTAATCATTATTATTAGCATTTCAATCATTGTTGTTGTTATGATTATTGCTAAGATGGACTTCCATTCTTTCTAGTGCCTAATTCATGTTTTGTTGACTTAAGGTATTATTTTCTAGTATTAGTTGAAGTATGGTCACAATCTATCGTGACATTATGTGGATCATATCATGGTTATTTTCATTCATTTGTTGTTGAAAAATAGCAACATTTTCAAGACTCAGAGCAAACGAATTTCCATGGTAACTTTGGCCAATTTGTGGAAAGTGTGGCATGTCACAAGGCATTGGCCCCCTCGAGTGTAGGTCCATTATTGGTTCGTGGTCTATTTCCAACTGAATTGTTGTTATTATTTCAATTTCTATTTAGCTTTTCTTGTCGATTTCTTCTATTTTAGTTGTAACTTTGGTTGTTTCTTTTTGTGTTGTTTTGATTATTCTAATAATTAACAATCATTTGTTCAATAGATATAATGTTACCAACATTTTTATTATTGACATGCCTTTCTTCATTTTGAGAACTCGTAATAGACATATTTTCAGAATTACCTAATAAAATAGCACCACTTTTAAGGATTATACAAGATTAGAGGTTGTAAATACCTTAACTATGTCCATCTAGGCGTGCTAATTTGTTTCGAGCCAAATTTCATAAGCTATAAAGTTTGATTGCAAGATGGGTTCTTCACAGAAAACGTTTGCAATTTTGATTTTTTGGAAAATCTGGACAAAGCAATACTATTGGAAACAACAAAATACGTAAAGATATTTCGTGGTTTACATCAAAGGTGTAACAATCGCATATGAAATTACAAGCATGGGAGTGGGGGAGTTCTTAAAAGCTATAAAGATTAGTAGAGTGTTGAATTGTATAGTAGAACACCACAAAGAATACATAATGTGTTTGGGTAAATTTTTTAGACTAAAAATGAGATCCCTCTCCTAATGTATTAATGCCCTATTTATAAGAACCCATGGACAGATTTCTTCAATAACTGTTCATGAAAACTGGTTCCTATAAAAATTGACACATATTCTAAAAGAAACATAAAAAGGAAAAGAAAATAAAAAAAATAGACCGACTATATAGTGATGTGGTAATTGCCAGGTTGCGGCTTCTCACATGCTTGGAACATGTGTTCACTTCAATTGTATTTGTTAACTTCCTGATTCATTTCATTTCAGCCTTGCTTTTTGTCTTTGAGTGTGTTGAGTGTATAGTTGACTCATTTGGAAAATTTTGCAATAGATGGCTAATAGAGATCAATCATCTGTAAACATTCATAAGCCAATATAATTCATGTTTCAAAATAATAATAATAATAATAATAATAATAATGATAATGATGATGATGATAATAATGATGATGATGATAATAATAATAATAAAATAAAGAAAGAAAGAAATAAATAAATAAATAAATAAATAGAAGTTGTAAAAATTTGGTAGAAATTCAATATATAAGCTATAAAATGTTTTCCAGTATCGTCAAAACCAAAACATATCAAAGCATTTTTGTTGTGGCAAAATAAGAGACTACTCTTTTATTGTTTTGAATGTTCTAAAATGCACTATTTACATAGTTCTCACATACACACAATTCAAATGAAATCTATTAACAAATTTAAATTGAAATCAAGTATTGATAATTTTATTAAAATGATTTTTTTTAAATTTATAATTTCTACAAAGAATGATAATAGATAACATTTATCACAGTGATTTACAATTTAAAAATGAGAGAATATATTATTAAAATTATTAAAATTTTGAATTATTCAACGCATTGAAATATTAAAATAATTTTATTCTAAATATTTAAACATAATACCAATAAATTCTAAATTGACAATTATTTCAAAAATATTAAATTAAATATGAAAATTGCATTCCTCCATATAGATAATTCAATAATTTAATTGTAGTAAAATTAAGAAAATTAAATTAGAAATCAACTATAAATAATTTTAATAGTTAATTTGTTGTTAAAGCTAATATTTCAATAAAGGGATAAGAATAGATGGTTATTATCAAAATGATTTATAATTTTAAAATAAAGGATATTATTAAAATTATTATTTAGGTTTTAAAATTATACAAATTATTTTGATATTAAAATATTTTAAATATTAAATAAAAAATATAAAAGTAATTTCGGGAAAAAAACTTTTAATAACATTTGACAGTTTTTTTGTTACATATTAGGTGGTATTTTTGCACGTGTAGTTTTATAGTTTTAAGTTTATATATTTGATATATTATTATCAATACTTTTTTATGTTTATAAAATTATCATAGATTTAGCTACATAAAAATGTATAAAACTCGGATATTTAAAGTAATTGAAATTGGAAATCATATTAGCTAATTTAAATTAAAAATCTGTTGCAAATATGTTTTTTTTTAATAGTTTGAAAGTAAGCTATAGATAGTTTTTTCTCAAATAAACAATTCTTTTTTAAAAAATTTGTTTTCTAAGATATTAGAAATTAGTTGTAGATAATTAGTTCTCTAATTGATAACTTTTTTTTTAAAAAAAAGATAATTTCATTATTTTAATATAATTTATATTTTATATAAAATAAAATATATAATTATAATATTTAATTAAAAAAGTGCTTTTTGGGGGAAAATCTTTAATAAGAGTGTGACACTGTAGGTTGTGTCAAGGAAGGAAAATTTGCTTTTGTGGGAACATTATTCTCTTTTTCTATATTAGTCTCATGCCAGTCTGGTAGACCCAAAACATTTTAACATTTCCAGGTGGAAGCTCTGCAGCCGAAGGCCCATTCAACGATGAATGCTTTGCACATTAATCTTCTGATCTCTTTCAATAGTTCAGAATGCTTGAAACTTTATGCCTTTGGGTTCAAAAGCTTGTAGGGTGGCGCAAAAATTAATTCATACCAAAAAGAAGCTTAAGTCTTGGGATAAAGAAAATTTTGGTAAAATGAAGATGTAAATAAAGGCATTGGATAATGTTATATGCAAAATCTGGAACATTCTTAATGGACTGGCAAGTGGCCCATGCGCCGTAAGACCTTAGTTCGCTAGGATGCTCGGAGCGCTAAGATATAGCTCACGTCGCTAGTGACCTCCTGTGCTGAAGTTCACCCCAGCAAGAACAAGCTTGGCCTTACTACCCTAGAAGACAACAGATCCCCTAGACCAAAGGATTTAGCTCGCAAGGCATGATCGTCGACCTGGGAGCTCGTTAAGCAGGAAACCAGCATATGCATTGCCCAGTAGACACATGGGGCCCATTTGTAGAAAGCAATCTGTAAAAGCCGACTTACAGGATTTTAGTCTGTCCATCCTGTCTTATGCATTAAATATTTGATGTAATAGATTTATTGCATTTTGTAACCTCCTCTCCTCTATGAATAGAAGGAAGGAGATGAACGTTAGAGAGAACTAAAGCCATCATATTGAAACTCTGTAAAAATACTCTCAGATCAATACATTATCGTAGACGTAGGGCCTGGTTCTATCTGGATTTGGCCAAACTATGTTAAAAGCTCTATGTTCCTCACTGCTATTCCCCTTCTTTTCATCTTTTGTATTCATTTACTGTATTTGCAACCAGATTACGGCTTAAGATCCTAAAAGAATCTTCTGTTGGCTGGAGTTTGGCCTAGAACCAAAATCCACTGTCAATATTTTGATGTCATCTGTGGGGATCTCATTTGTTCTTTGGTTCATTTTTTATTGTGATAGCCAAGGGAAGAGCCACCAGAGCTTCAAATGGGCTGCTTAATCCTCCAGAAGCTCATGTGTTTATGACAGACTCCTCCATTGCTCCCGTCATTGACACAACCACTGGCTTGCCCCCAACTAGTTTTGTTCAACTTACTGCCATTGCCAATGGCACCGATGGAGTGCAGATTTGGCTCCAACACCAGGAAAAACTGGAAAATATGATGGGGAGAACCGACTAGAGCCATTGCGATACTAGCACAAGGTGTGCAGAAGTAGGCTGAAGTTGCTGCGCCAATGAATGTTCACTAGCAATAACAGGTTGGACATTTGGACAATGCCAATTAGGAAAATTCTCCAGCTTGCTACTCGCAAGAGCAAATTCCATGTCATAGCTCTCGCAACCATGAAGACCAAAGAATCTAGCAATCTTCCAGCCAACAATTCGAGGTGCGAGACCTGTTAGTTGAAGAGTTATTCCAAAAAATGGTCTGGTTGGAAGAATGCCTTCGAGCTCCTAATGACCATGCTCGCTATAAAGAAAGGTCGCCACTCTCAGAGGAAATCGAGGCTCGGGCCCTCCCCCTCAAGCTTAAGGTCCCTACAATTCCATTGTATAATGGGGACTCCAATCTATACGACCATTTGAACACATTCAATGTTCAAATGCACTTGCAAACAATTGATCTTTTGGTCAAATATCAAGTTTTCTGACTACGTTAGGAGGTATACCTCAAGCCTAGTTCAGAAGCCTCCCAACTTGCTCGATTTGTAGTTAGGAAGAACGTCAATAAAAATTCATCAACTAGTACCAAGTGCTGAAGAGACAGCTCATGCCCCCTGCCATCTCGCCATGATCTTTCAGCACAAGCATGAGTCACTGAAGGATTACATTGCCAGGTTCAGGCTAGAAGCCAACTCAGTGGAGAATCCATTTGAAGACACCATGCTAGCAATGATCTCTATGGGACTCTGTAAAGATGAAAAGTTGTACAAAAGCCTATACAGGTCCCTAGTAAAGGATCTCATCGAATTTTATGAGTGAGCTACTAAGTAGGTCAAATGGGAAGAGACTTTTAGCTCAGGAAAATCCGACAAGAAAGATGAGAAAGATGGCTCTTCCTATGGCAAGAAGAGGGGCAATGTGGACCAGGGGATCACTCTACTAAGCAGACTGCAAAGAAGTTCAGAAGGCCTAGAGGTGAGCGACCTCAGCATTCAGATCACCAAGAGTAATACAGCATCCTATCAGACTTTTAGGATAGGATTTATGTGGCAGAAAGGGACAAAGAAGACTTTAGGAGACCTGTTCCCATACGGATCCCTTATAAGCAAAGAAACAAGTAGGAGTTTTGTACCTATTACAACGAGGTCAAACACGGGACCTAGAACTGCTGAGAGCTCAGGGACACGATTGAAGACTTGGTTAGAAGAGGCTGACTAAAAGAATGTGTTGTACGGCCTGCGGGGCAGCGATCTCAGCATCCCCAGCGAGATGCTAGCCAAGAGCCGGGGGGCTTGATCAAAATTATACATTGACAATGTATCTTATATTCAAGAGTTAATGTAAATACTTTCTTTCATCCCTATTGAAAGCTGTTTGCCGATTGGCTTGGTGTTATTATATTCATATTTTTTTGATCTGCTTCTTGCTAAAAAATGTTTGTAATCCCCGTAGCTCACATGTGGTCAACTTTTTCAAATCTCTCGAGTGACTTTGTCCCAATTGTGGCCTCTAGTCTGGTTAAGGCCCCTCGGAGCTCATTTTAGAGATGAATTAACAAAGTTGCCAGCTTCCTAAGCTAAAGCCCCCCAGAGCTCATTTTGGAGATGAATTGATGAAGTTGCCAGCTTCTTAAGCTGAGGCACCAGGGCTCATCCCAAAACAATTACTGACGAAGCTGTATGCTTGCTGAGACGCCAAGGCTCATCCCAGAATAATTGCTAGCATAGCTGTGTGCTCGCTGAGGCATCGGGGCTTATCCCATAATCATTAACAGTGTAGTTGTGTGCTCACTGAGGCATTGGGGCTCATCCTAGAATAATTGCTAGCATAGCCACAGACTTGCTGAGATGTGGAGACGCTAAAAATAAACTCACAATGCCAGTTGAGCTGTTGACTTGCTGAGGTATGGAGACGTTTACATTACCAGTATAGCTGCATGCTCTCTGAGGCATGGAGGCTCTCTTAAACACTCAATGCTATCATAGCTATGTGTTTGCTGAAGCGTAAAAATTGACCTAATTATTTGCTTAAGGCAATAAGACTACTATTTTCATAGCTTTCATGTGATTAAATGTTCGTAGCTCTCATGTGACTCGATGTTCACAGCTCTCGTGCAACTTTTTGATTATGCACAGTTCTTATACGATTTGCCCATACAATACTTATTTGTGAGAAATTTTAGTCATGCTTATTGCGTTCAAGGAAGTTTGGCCGATTGGCTATTTGAGTATCTTATTGCGGACTATAGGAGTTTGCGTTATTATTTGTGGGATATAGAAAGCTAAGAACAGTACACGAAAATCGCAAAAGAAGATTTTATTCATTAAAAAGCCTCAACGAGGTAAAATTACATTAGAAAACTCAAAATACAAGTCAGTGGAAGGCTACAGCTAGTTCCTTCTAGAAGAAAGATTACCGCACAAGAGGAAATCTCCCACCAATCAGAGGGCCAGCCACTAAGAGGCGAACCCTTGCTGATTAGAGCTTGTGAGCATGCCTAAGTCCTTAAAATTCTTTCAATGCCTTCCTCAACAGCAGGCTCTTCCTCAACTTAACTCCTGTCAGCCGGAGAGGGAATGAGCATAGCTACTCCTTATTCTTCTTGGCCACAACTTCTTTTCTGATTCGTAAAGAGAGCAACTCAAGAAGCGATAGGAGCCTAGCTGGTAGGGTAAAAACCTCATGGCAAAGCTGTGAGGACATAATCTGAGATCCGTATGAGATCCCTCCATGTTACCAGAGAAGTTGTGTTTCCAAAACTTCTTTTGCAATGGGCCATACACACTATGGCAGAAAGGCAGAATGCCAGAAGTAAAGGAGGCTTATCTAGGATATTCATAGTTTGCTCAGTGAAGAAAAGAGACTTCTTTCGCCCTAAATAATGCCAAGCCTGATCTCATGAAGGGTCCAGATGAATCTCCCAACCACTTTCATTTACTATAAATGGGATAATCTTGTCCTTCCTTGATAGAGTTATTTTTTTTTGTTTTACTCAAATCTTTAAATAAGGCAATGATTGCTTTAATTCTAAAGGGCCAGATTCAAAATTATCTTTCAGATTATAGGCCAATTAGTTTGTGCAACATAGTTTATAAGTTAATTTCCAAAGTTCTAGCCTTTAGATTGGAAAGTATGTTGGAAGACATGATTAATGGCTCCTTTCCATAATGTATTCATTAAAGGGAGATAGATTTCTAACAATGTGTCGATTGGTACTAAAATGATGCATTGCATTAATAGATGCAAGAGTACAAAACATTTTTAGACTGCTATGAACATTAACTTTTATAAGGCTTATGACTGTCTTTCCTAGGATTTCATTTACAAAGTTCTATCTATTATGAATTTTGCTCTTCTTTAGGTTCAATCAATTATGTAATGTATTTCAATTGTTTCCTGCAGAGTGTTAATCAATCAATGGTGAACCATTTGATAGATTTGATCCTTGAGTTAAGTAAGGAGATCCTTTTATCTCTTTATTTTGTAACTTATGTGCTAATGTCTTCTCAATTATGCTTAAAAAATCAAGTTAGGATGGTTTGATTCAAGGTATAATGTCACAATCCAATTTCTCTAATCATGATTGGTGTGAATATCAATTTTCTTAATTGATAATCACCAGCCTTTATTTTGTTTCCATCATTCATTTATACTCACACCCAAACCAATTTATTCAAGTCATTTCAATTTGTTAAGGATTCGTGACCTACATTGATATAATAATACACAATGCATATAAATAAATATATCTTTGCTAAAGTAATCATATTTCATGCAAAAATTAATACACACATCATAAAAAACTAGAGAACTAACCTTTGAGTGATATCACATCACTTTACTATTGACACATTATAAAGAACCATAAAATCAGGTGGCCTCAAGCCATCCTCACCATATTTCACATATTTTCAAACCATATCATTATGTTGCAATTTTGCATTTCACAAATTAACAGTTCAAGGAAAAGAATAAATAAATGATAATAATCAAGATTTTCAAAATCCTTTTAACAGTTCAAGGAAAAGAATAAATAAATGATAATAATCAAGATTTTCAAAATCCTCCTCATTACTCCATGTTAGCCTTATATCACACAAATCCAGCCTTTTCCTTCCAAGCTCCTGCCTTATATGTGTAGATTTGGGATATGGTTCATATACCTTATCTCATCCCATCAACATATTTCTTTCTCATCATTTACCATCTTATGTCTCACATGGAATGTTCAACCTTTTCAACAATATCATTTCACATCACTATCATACCACATGATTGATTTTCATCACAGTATCATGATATTCATCATTCACATTTTTATCATTCTCATGTAACCCACATCATTATTATTGTGTATCATATATCATCTTATGAGGGTTTCTCAATTTAACAATATTCTTACTCATAATAGTTGTATAACAACATTTGCATTCAATTATAGTTTTGATCACATAGATCACATTCCATCTCTTTACAACCATACATATTCCTTGTCGCATTAACATAACAAGTATCACAATTATTTCCATATCTACAACAAATAGGTAATTAGTTGATTGATTCACATTCCATTTCCTTCATAACCACACATTCTCTGTCATGCTATCATAATGACTATTCACATTGCTCTACAACTTTTATGTATAACAATTGTTGAATTGATTAATATCAGTTTAAAATTTACTTATTTAGAATTTTCTTATCTGTTATATGTGATTTGATTACATTTATTTAAGTTTAAATCTAGAGAAATAAGAAATGTCTTAAAGAGAAGAGCATATAAGCTTCTTAGCTATTTTAAGGTTTTTGTTTTAGTAAACAATTATACACCATTTGATTATGATTTAAAGGCAAAGAAACAAGCTAAACCTACAAGATTCAAGCCCTAAACTTTAGAAAAATCACATGGGTTCATGTAGTGAATAGTAATATGAAGTGACTATAAACTTCAAGAATTCAGATCTCAAGTTATACTCAGTAAATCCATATGATTTTGATATCAAATTGAATAGGAAAAAGAGAGGATTCAACCACAAAAATAAGACAAACTAATAAGGAGAGATGAAAGACTTATTTGAGGAGAGAGAGAGTAAGTGTAGACAAAGAGAGACTAAAACTTAGAGAAAAAGATATGGGTTGCATGAATTGCAACCAGGAAAGGCCAAAGAAGGAAAAGAAGGAGCCAATTGAGGGAGGGCAAAATGGAAAAGAAAAAGTCAAATTCTCAACTTTGACTTCAATGACAATTTTCCCCTTTTAACATTTTTCTTTATTTTCTCTAATTTGAGTCCAAAATTAACATACTCACTGCCATAATACTTTACCACAAATTATTTAAATTAATCACTTCTATAATGACTACACTTTTACCCTTGTTGGGTACCTATAGCCCGAGTTTTGATCTTTTCAAAGTTTTTTGTTAAATCATGAAAATACGAATTTAATTTTTTGGGTGTATATAATGGAAACTTTGGTTTTCTAAAAATTCATATAATATATTTCTAATGTGTTTAAACTCTTCATAGCCCCAAATTATAGTTTTGAAATTCTCAAAAATTTCAAATTTACCCTTTTTAGATTTTTCTGAAAAGCTATCTTATAATCAAAATAAATTTTGAAAAATTCAAGGTATCACACATAAGGCTTGCTAGAAATGCACCCATTATTAATCATCTTTTTTATATAGATAGCCTCAATTTATTTTTTAAAGTGGATCATAAAAGTTGCTTATATTTCTTCAATTTTGAAGAACTTTGGAGAATCATTAGGTTTACATCTGAGTAAGCAAAAGTCTATGATCAAATTTAGTATGAATACAACTCCTTTATTTAAGATATTGCTAAGTTGAGTGTTAGGAGTTAAACTGGTTGCTAAGCTTGGAAAATATTTTGGAACTTACATTGATGGAGCTTAGGATTGAAAATTAATTGAGAAGGAAGTTTTGTAGAAAGTCAATTAGAAGTTGATTGGATGGAAGGTAAGGCTACTCTCACAAGTTCGAAGACTAACCTTGTGTCAAAATAATCTAAATTCAATTCCTTTCTTTCATATGGCTACTTCCCTTTTTTTTTTCCCTAAAAGCTCTAACGAAAACATTGAACAAAGCATAAGCAAATTTTGATGGAATGAAAACCATTAATTGTAATGAGATTTATCTTATCTCTTGGAAAGACCTTGCTAAACTGAAGGAAGTAGGAGGGATTGGTCTAATGCAGATGGAAGCTTTCAATAAGGCTATGCTTGCTAAAAGAATATAGTCTAGTAATTCAAAAATATAGTAGAGGTAATTTAGAAAATATTATGCAAATTATATCTAATGCATCATAGAAAAGGAGAGGTATGCAAGTGTCACATCTCGAAATCAGGGGGTGTGATTGGCACAAATAACCAAGTGGTGACCTGCGAACTTATAGGCATTCTTGTTTTAAAGATCTCTTTCTAGTTTAAAATCATGAAAACAATGTGGAAGATATGATTTTAGGCCTTTTATCTAAAATTAATGATATACAAGATTTTAACAAAAATAATTTTCAAATAATTAAATTCTAATTTCTTTGAAATAAATAAATCCTTTTATGAAAAATCATAAATCTAGATCTTTTGTCTCTTCAGATGGGCATTAACTATTAAAAATAAATTAAGGGGATTATGTATCTGATATCAACTACAAGCAAGCTGTGAAGTATCTCCTAATTGAGATAACTTCTATAAATTCATTAACATGAAAAATGTTAATAAATGAGATGAGTACAACTTGAATACTAATTGAGCAAAAAATAACTTACACTTCTTTGGATTGAAAAACATTTTGGCCATACATATAACTATAGTTCATGTGATAAATAGGTATATATATACATAAATAATATCTAAAGCTCAGATGTGTCTCCAATCCTCTTTATCTTTTTATTCCTACTTAAGTTTATTATATGTGATCATGCATGTAACTTAATCAAATTAATCATCCCATTATCACAAATTCATCATAAGATTTTATATTGACAAATGTGGGTCAATGGAAGCACGATGTCTTTTGAAAGTATATGCTTTAGCATTCCTTGAGAAAAATTGTATACTTTTCATGATATACCTATTGATAAATCATATGTTCCTCAGACATTATTAAAGATGGAACTTAAACTTTGTGCCTTCCTACAGCGCACCATGAGTCATAGATTAATGTAGCCATGTGATAAAAATTATAAACATAATCTTAGATCTGCTAATACACATAGGTCTTGTAAATCCCATTTAACAACATGCCAGTTCTCACACACTATCATCTTTGAATCTTTCAAATATTTTTATGGATTCCCTGTTGAAATCCTTTCTACTACCCTTGTCTACTAGTATGCTATATCTTCCTAAATTCCTTAATGAATCATGTACTTTCTAATGCATGCTAAATGCTTATGAAATGTAAAATATAAATGTAAATATATTTTCTCATGAAATATTTTTATTCCTTGAAAATTTGTGCATGTTTAGAACATAATGAAATACAAATTTAATATAATAAAATTTATAATATAAATTTATTATATAAAAATAATAATGCAAATAAAATAAGTAATTCTAAGAGAATTCATAACATAAAATAGTAAATAAAAACATTTGATGTTACATTTTGTAAATATTGATTTTCCAAAATCTTGTAAAATTCTAAAAATAATTACTTGAAGAACTTAAGCTTGAATAAATGTCCTGAAAATCCATACATTCTAAAAATGAACAAAGACCTAAAATTTTATGCTTATATGATTATGCAAAGTTGAGATTTCTAAGAATCTTCCTAACTTGAATTCTATACCAAGTTCCCATGCTTTGACCTATTGCATACAAATAATCATACACCTAATCAAATAGGAAAATAATCACTCAATCTTCTAGTTTAAATCTAAGATCCTAATGTGAATCTTATATTTTATATCTAAAATCAAATACACTAACTTCCCAGGTCAATTCTTGGTTGATCTCATTCTTTACATTTATAGGTCTAATAGTAAATCATCATTTGCATTTATTGAATTTCTTAGGCCTAATTTCCCATTATCTAGTACATTAAATAGTTTAGGGTAATTTTAAAATTAATGTCTTTTATACAAAAGGGAGCTTGAGGGTAGAATTCCCACTCATTTGATAGTAAGGAAGTTCTTATGCTTTGGTCCTAGGTCTATAAATTGTTGTAATCATTCATGATCTAAGAAGTGTAGGATAAGGCAACCTACATCCAAGAGGTGGTGTGAATTGGGTGTTTTCAAAACTTCCATAATTTTTAAAATTCTCATTGAAAAACTCTTGATTTTGGGAAGCCATAAGGATGATTTTAATTCTAACAGCCCAAAATAGTTTAATGAAAATGTTTGTATACTAGATATAACATATCAAAGTACTTGTGCAAAGCAAATTGATAAGATCATTGCCTACAGGGGTAGTACCGGTGACCTGCACAAAGGGAAAACATTGGAGACAACATTGGTGACGGTGGCTAGGGATTGCCAAAAGACACTTTGATGCTTAATTTAATAGGTTATAGGAAAAGAACTTATAATATATGTCTTAGGATTTTGGAAGCATACCTAGTGGTCTTATATAACCATGTAGTCAGGGGTAAAATAGTTTAGGGGATTAAATAAAGCTACATGGCTAGTAGCTAAATGGAGTGATGACATGGCAAGAGGTACAATACTATTTGTGCATTTGACAATGGTAGTAGCCTAAGAGTGGGAGGTAGTATTATATCGGTGTTAATGCATGTTGGGTTGTTAGTACGAAGGGGGAAGGTAAGGTGGGTGCTCGAGTGGTCCACAAGGATGAGGTAATGTGATGAGGGTAGTTCCTTGTAAGGAGGGGTTTCAAGGTGTTATATGATAGAGATTAGTGCCATTGGGTGAACACCAAGGTAGCAAGAACGTTAGTGGAATTTTGGATGATATTATTTGCTCCATTGCTCCTGGTCT
This sequence comes from Saraca asoca, assembly GCA_026873985.1. NCBI lineage: Eukaryota > Viridiplantae > Streptophyta > Magnoliopsida > Fabales > Fabaceae > Saraca > Saraca asoca. The sequence goes on from JANHAO010006166.1 coordinate 14,583, forward strand.
TTAAGTGAAGTGTCTCATCGTTTGCTCTTTCTTACTAACATGGATTAACAATTATCTTGGGATTCTTGTGTGACCGATGGCTAGGCTCAATAAATGCTCTACATTTTTTCAAGTGTATCATCATTGTAGTCTTTTAGTGTCTCTTAATTTGAACCATTGTTTCAAATGGTTTTATTCAGGGTAATCCTGATCGTTGAGTTGAGAAGACATATGAGCCTTGTCCTTTCTTTTCTTTTTCACTTTCTTTATTCAAAACTTTCAAGTGTTCTTTGAGTGAACTAAAGCTCTTGTGATCTTTTCTCTTCTTGCATCTCCTTTTTTGTTGCTTGAATTTTTTTGACTTTCTTGGTGCTTATGCTTTTTTGTGGCTCCATTCTTTAGTTATGATTGTGGTAAGTTTTTGTTTTGCTTCTATGGTTGTCAGTCTCTTTGTTATGCTTGGCTGGGTTGCTTATGCTTTGATGCTATTAATCTATTGAAATTTTTGTGATTTCTTCTTCCTCTTACGCTTTTAAATTGCTTTTTAGGTGCATTTGCTTTTTATTTTTCTAGTTATTTTTCTTTGTTGGGTGAATTCATGGTGTCTTTCATAAGTGGCAAGGGTCATTACAACAGCATAGCTACCATAAATCCTTTCATGTAGTTGTCGAAGGACATAATTTGCCTCATCATCATGGAGATATCATAGCATTAGGAGGAGAAAGTTCTTTCATAGAATTGCCCATCATGAAGGTATTACAACATTGATCACCCAACAATATTTTTTACTTTCTCTTTCTTAGGGAGGAGCTATCTATGCTCTAAGTATGCCATGATGCAGTCCATCTAGCATGGAAATTGATCAATGTGCATAAATTCATTATTTTCCATGCTTGCTCTAGAGAGAGTTTCTTGGAGGAAGGTTTTGTTCTTTATCATCACTCAAGCACTGACAAGTTTGGATAGGGTATCTGCCTAGTCATTTTTTGTGCGAGGGACTTGGAGCATTTCATTATGCTCAAAATCTTTCAAAGGACTTCTACCCTTCTCAGCATACTTAATCAATTTGGGGGACCTTAACATTGTAGGTGCCATTTATCTTAACAAGTTAAGAGTCACTATGCACTTTCATCCTTATGGCTCCCGCCTTCTTGGCCAGCTTGAGTTTGGTAATGAGTGTCTCATATTTGAATTGATTATTCATGGTTTTGGACTTAAATTTAAGGGAGTGTTTTGGGGATTCTTAATCTAATCTATCTAGGATGATTCCCACTCTGCTTCCTTTTTCTTTTGACAACCTATCCATAAAGAGCATCTAGATAAAAGGCTCTAAGTTCATTTCTATTGTTCGGTCTAGGTGCATCATTTTGATGGCAAAATCGACTAGGGCTTGAGACTTGATAATGTTCCTAGATTCATTCTTTATACCTTATGTAAAACCTACAAGAAAACCTTAGTCTCCATCATGAATTTCTCCTAGGGAAAAAGAAAGCTTGAAAGATTTTCTTGCTCGCTTCAACCACATTAAATTAGAGATAAAAGATTTGAGTCACCATCTTTACAATAGTTACTAGACTCTAGCATTATGATTTCTCATAACCTCTAGCACAATGCCTAGCCACCATAATGGCTGAATTTTTGTAGCAATCATCAGAGTTCATTAACACAGAGAGGTCAAGCAAGCTAAGAAAAGTAATAAAATGCAAGGCTAACCTTAGCAACTTCATCCTCAGCTCAAACCAAAAAAGGAAGATGATGGTCCTAGTAAAGAAATTAAGATTGTAGAAATAAATGGATCTTGCCCTTTTCTCGTTGGAGAATTGTATGCACCAGTATCAAAAATTAATTGTTCTTTTGATAAGATATGTAGAAAATTGACAGTCAGTAAATGTGAAGGTGATAAAGTTTGAAAATTAACAATAAGAGCAGTAAAGATGTACATACCAGAAGAAAATTGGAGATATAAGTTTTTAAAGTGGTTCAACTTGAATTGAAATCGTAATTCAAGTCTACTCCACTTAATCTTTCTTAACCAAAAGACCTCTTGAATTAAACATAAAAACTATCAAGATTAATAGGCTCCTAAAATGCTAATCTTTACAACAATCACACAAGAAATTAACAAGTTTTCTTGCTAACCTAGAAGAATTTACATAGGCTCTTTTAAACTTATATAGATTTCTAACACCTAGAAATCTCAAATAAACAAAATAGAATAAGAAAAGGATTAAAATTACAATACTAGAGTTTGAGATGAATATCTCAAACAAACTATAATAACCTCAGGTAATCTTTGATGCAGTCAACTTGAAGAAATCTCAAAAGAAGTGATGAAGTAGAAAGAAAATCATATTAAGCTCTTTCTTAAGTGTTTTTGTATTGAATTGTGTAGAAAAATCGTGTGAAAACGTTTATATAGGAATGACAATTAGGTTTAAATAACTATTGTAACCATCTGTAACAGAATAACTGAATTTCAATTGTCATATCAAGGTAGCATTGATTACAGTTTGTTATTCACTAACTCATTGATGTGTAATCAAAGTAAATTTTGTTGTTAACAACCTTCGCATTAATTACTGCAGCGAAGTGGCTGTATTTTCTAACCTTCGATAAAAACTATTTTCTTCATGCATCGGTGTGACTTTGATTGCCATATGAACTTTTTCATATGTTCTTCAATGCATCGATTTAAGGTGTAAAAAAATTGTTTTATAAAGAGTTGTTTTCTTCAAACAATTTCTCTACTTCATTGTTTAATTTAATACATTTAGATCAAACATTATCTAAGCTTATTTACAAAAGATCCTATCAAAGAAATAAATCCTAAAAACTAATGGATCTCTTGAATCTTGAATCAAGTATCAACTATCTTTTGAACTTGCAAAACAACAAATCAAAAACAATAAAATATATAGTTAGATAAAATTATTTTTCAACATTAAAACTAAGGAAAATATGTAGCTTAGAATAATCTGGGCTAACTAAAGAAAATTAGATCTAGCCTTAAAGGCAATCATTGCCAAGGATGCATCATTGCAGTTATTACTCTTTAATGGCCCCAAAGGCTAGCATAATCAAGGACATCAATGTCATCTAGCTTGTGCAATGGCTAGAAAGCTAGAAGCATTTTGGCCTAGTAGACAATATTAAGTGCTATAGATTTTATAGAGATTATAGCCTTAATAGAGAGGTCTGCATTGTGCTAAAGGATGAAATAAAAGACCTTATCAACTGAAGACAACTAGATTCGTATCTCTATAAGGGTGAAAGAGATCCCTTTGTGGGGAGGCCGAATGAGTGATAGGAAAGAGGGCAAAATGAAAATAGAGGCAATAGAGAATGTAGATGCCAATAAGAAGGAAAAAGTCGAAGAACCTTTCCTAGTTATCTCCTATTTAGGCAAAGATTACAATGATATCATTAGGGACCATAATGTTTCTATGGTCATATTAGCAATAATCCATAATTGGATGGTAAAAAGGATCTTAGTTGATTAAAAGAGCTTAATGGATATCTTATAGGAACATGCCATCAGGGCATTGGCAATCACCTGCCACCAACTAACTCTATATATTGTTTCCCTTGTTAGTTTTTTAGGATAATAGTGAACGTGGAAGGAAGTCTAACACTGCAAGTAATTGAGTGACAACGAGTTGTGAAAGGATATAGATGTTGAGTTTCTTGTTATGGAAAGCCCTAGCTAAGCTTATAATGCCATTTTTGGTTAGACTACCAAGAATAAAGCAAAGGCCATTATATCCACACCACACCTATTGATGAAATTTCTAGAAAACAAAAGTATTGGGCATATCTAGGTAGACAAAGAGGTCATTTCTTGGTGCTATTACAACAACTTGAAGAAGGAAGCATCCACCTATGAAAGCAAGAAATTGCCATCATTAGTCCTAACTGATATTCTAAAATATAGGAAGACAATAGACCCCAACGATTATGAATGGTGAAAGCTAAACCCAAAACTCAAAGAGAAACTAGAAAAAATCCTAATTTTTAACCCAGATGATGGGAGAATAATCCACTTTAGTGCAAAGCTATCCCCAAGCTTCAAAGAAGCCCTCACCAAGCTTATCAATGAAAACATAGAAATCGTCAAATATATAATGGCAAAGATACTGGGAATAGATCACCAAACTGCCACTCACAAATTGGCTATAGGTCCAAAACCAAAACCAGTCCAATAGAAAAGTGTAATTTTGGTGCAGAAAGATAAAAAAAGATTAAGGGTGAGGTCACAAATGTAACATCCCAAAATTTCTTAATACTATTTGTTGACAATAAAATCCTGCCAATCAGTAAAGTTCAGTAAACCCTATACTACAATCTGGTGAATGTAAAAGAGGAAGGGATGAAGAGAGGAAGAATAAGGAGGACACTAGGAATTTTTTAACGTGGTTTAGCTAAAATCATTTATTAATTCTTATGTCCATGGTAGTTTTATTTCTTAGTCTTCTTTGCTAAGTATTGACTATGTTTGTACATGTTTATATCATGATTCTCTCTATTTCTCACAGAGTCTCTCTATATTTTCAGAGTATCCTCTTCCTTTTACAATGAGTCCAACCCTTATTCATAGTTACTGGGGTATAGTCTAAAAAAGGAAAAATAACAATTTAATTACAAGTTGATTTTTGCAAGTTGGTGTCTGTAAGTTGGCCATGCAAGTTGGTCTCATCTCAAGTTTAACCACAGTGAGCTTTCTGGAAGATGGCTAAGGTGTACCTCGAGTTGTAGGCTAGATCTCATCCTTAGTAACGTAAGGTTTCCACATTGATTCTTAGCTAATGATCTGAGTTCGCATTTGATGAGTTTGTGTCTTGCTCTAGTGAGCTCAGTCTTGATGAGTTAGGTCCTTATGAGTTGGACTCGTTCATTGGGCTTTTACTAGCCTTTTTGTATAGTACTAAAAAATATCCATAACACTATTCAAAACTAAAATGGCTTTTTGAAAATTCTGAAAAAGGAAATTTAAATTTTTTTGAGAATTTTGAAACTATAAATTTTGAGTTATGAAAGACTCAAAAATAGTAGAAATTGATCATATAAATTTTAGAAATCCTCTAAAGATCAAAGAGTTGATCAAGAATATTCATAATTTTGAAATTTTATTTCCAAAAATCTTCAAAAAGTTTGAAATAAGGGCTATGTATATCAAATGAGTGTAGAATTATAATTGTTATGAAGGTGCTTAATTTAACTAATTTGTATTAGAATTGTATGATTTTTGGAAACTAATAAATGTGTTAAATTTGAGCTCAAAATGGAAAAAAAGGAGAAAAATTACATAAAAGGGAAATGGTCAACTTGTAGATAGTGAAAAGTTAACTCATTTTTCCTCAAATTACCCTTTCTTGGATGGCTCACCATCTTCTTTAAGCCTTCTTGCACATAGCAACCCATGCAATTCAATTGCTCTTCATCTTCTACTCCAAGCTTTCACTTTCTCTATATAGCCTTCACTCTTTCTCTTTACGTGAGCCTTTAATCTTACTTGTTATTTTCTTAGAATTTTTCTACTGATTCATCTCTTGTTCCTCTTTATTTTGGCATTAAAATCATGTCATGGTATTGTCATGAATTTTTGAAGTTATGAAATTTTGAAGTTTTCTATCACTATTTATGGTATTGTTCAACTTATGAATCAATATATGATTAGTTGATGAGAGAAATCTTTGAAAGAAGGATTGAAAGCGGATATGCACTTATTTTTTGATCTTCAAAAGCATAGAAGATTCTAGGAAAATAATTGAAATTTCTTGTGTTCTACCTGCTAAGGTGAGTGATACTTACCACTTTCATGAATTATAACATGATTCTTACTTGGAATTTATTAAATTATTATGTAAGTTGATAAAATGGGTTTTGAGATTATATGATGAAACTTGATGGTTGAATGGATCTATTGGAATAATGTTCAGTATGTAATTGAAATAGCTAAGTTTGTGTTTGTTTAATCTCTCAAAACATGTGATGTTAAGATCCTATAGTGTGATATTGAATTAGAAATAGCTTCCCCTATTTTTCTATAATTTGTATGCAAAATCTACTCGTGCAAGTTGAATCACACCATTTTTAACTAAACCTATGACAATGCTCATAGAAACCTAATAGTTTTTCTTGACCAATTCGAATCAAAATTTGAACTAGGATTTCACGATTCAAATTGACCTTTCCTACCTTGTTTTTCAATTTTGATCGCAATTAAAATTAGACTTTTCAAAAGTTTCCAAATTTTGAAAAGTAGACTTGCATTTTTTAGCTACATTTTCTTGAGTCGAATCGAGTCACTCACAAATAACTTTCTGATTCTAATCGTGATCATGCTCATTTTTTTTTCAGCAATTCTAATTGTCATTTTGATTATACTTCCAGCAAGTTTTATATTATTCAACTAATATTTTCTTCTTCCAGTCCTCTATCCTAAGTCCTTAAGTTCCTTTTATAATGAATTTAAATAATTCAAACATAATAAATAAGAGTTTATAAAAACATAAATCATAAGTTAATACTGAGGAATTGGATTATTGTGCATGTAAGAGTATCTAATTAATGAATTTATAAATCAAGGTGATCAGAAGACAAGAAATAATGATGTTAATGAAGAATGATTATGATTATGGAAATACAAATACTATGAGTAGTCATACTTTATAAAGTTTGATAATTAGCATGAGATTTCGGATAGTATGTGATGTTATGATGTTATGATTGATGTTGAAATTATAATTATTATAAAGGATTATATGATGTAAAGCTTGTCTATGTACATGGGACATGGAATGATTCACAATGTTATGAATGATATTAAGAAGTATCTATATGAAATTGATGAAGCATCCATTATGAGAATGGAATGATTGCATAATTAGTAGCCTTTGAGGGTTGATATGTGAATGATGGGATGTAATGAGCAAAGTGAACAAAATCTTAGATCTGTGTGTTCTAATATAATGAGTGGGTTATGACTAGTTTAGAGGGAAAAGGCTGGGATGAGTGGGTTAAGGTTGGACTAGAGTAACAAGGATGGCTGTGTTATTTGGCATGCATGGTTTGCTCCTTATTGCTATTATATGAATATTGAAACTCAATATCTTGAAATTGACAAACATAATGAACCTAAGAATGT